>JAHZNA010004234.1:0-56818 GCA_027743935.1 Sinodicranocentrus sp. ZH6
CTTTCAGAAAGAAATGTTGAAAAACTGTGAAAAGCTGACTGATGTATAGATCCATGAATCCAAGCTTATTTATACTCTGTCGCTGGATGTCAAAAATGACTACAAAAGTTGCTAGAAAAATATTTTTCAAAAATCATTAGCGTCAATTGGGAATATTGGGATGCATACAAATTAATGTGATGTGACCGTATGTACACAAATTATGCCCTCCGCATTATACTCTATGCACTTGTGACTTGACGACAAATGCCATGGATTTTTTCCCTCTTAATGACAGTTGAACTCAAACGCGATAAAATTAGTGATACTGGATTGACATGCATTTTAATTGTAAAATATGAATTTTGTGAATTATTAATGAGAAGGAATTCAAAGTCAAGTGTAATTAAAATTCATGGTGAATGTGAATAAACGTGCGTAATAGTAGCCCATGCTGGATCATGGATCTTTAGAGACAAGAATTATGCTGGAAATGTAACCCATGTGGGGTTTTTTTTAAAGAATGAATCTAAGTGAGAGTGACAGCGGAATGTAGCATCACTGTTCAAAAAACTATTATTCATTTTTAAATGTTGCTTTAAAATCCAGTCTTATCTTATAAATTTAGGGGCAAGCTCAACTTGAGAAGGAATCATTGTGTTGTATATATATAATAAGAAAATTTCAGCATCAGTTTATTTATTTATAAGCAAGCTTTAAGCATTTACATTTTCATTTATCAAAGAATTAAAAATGTATTAATATATATTAATATGCAAATATGCATACACTTAAAGTTTACTAGTTTCAAACAGAATTTTGACGTTGACTGGAAAATGCAATACTTTCTTCCTCCTCACTACCACGCTGAACAACAATGACAGATGTATGAATTACTTTTGATTTCTCTCTACGTCGACAAAAACATCCAATTATATTGTGTGTGCTAAACTTACAGTAACAATTATTCTGAATTCTTGTCCATTGCCGAATTAACAACTTTACCCCTAAACATATTAAGTTTATCACTTGTTCTAAAGCAAACACTGATATGGAAATGGCTAGCCCTCCCAACAATAAAACAAATATAACTAAATTATTCCATTCCATTGAAGGCTTATCAATTTCGTCAACTCGTGAGTGATTAATTTGCTCTCTAAACGAACCTCGAATTGCTGCCAATGAATTCACCGTTAATGATTTCTAAAACATCTTTCAAAATAAAAGCCTCTTTTGCGAGACCTAATACCTTCAGCCGTATCATTAACGTGTTGGATTCCATTTCTGACAATAGAAAAGCAGTTTTACCACATCTCTGCAAAAAGCCAAAAGATTCGTCAAGTTGCGTATTGAAATATTCTTGAATAGCATCTGAATCTGAGGGTCTCCGTTGCACTACTTTCAAAGCTGTAAATGCAGACGAAAGGAATTTGGACTTTGGAGTTCTTCAAAAATTTGTGCGAAAATGTTGTCTTTTACTTGTTCGGAATAATAGCGTTTTTGAAATTATAGTGTGTAGGATCTACCATGACAAATTTACAATGATAATATCCTGGATCAGAAATCGGCCAAAATTTACAAGTATCATTTGGGAAAAGTTCACAAGCCTCGATGTGGCCAATTTTGGTTTGGCGAGGCTGGGTATTGTAGATGCAATATTTTAGTTTTGTTTCTGAGTTGACTTTTTCAAATTCTGTTTGCTGGCATGTATACCTAAAGAGATAGGCTTCTTATGAATTGCTTATGAGCCATATCGGAAGGGCCCATCAGGCCCTGCGTGAGGTCCTGAGTTTAAAACTGATCATTTTTTATCAGCTCTCCTGGGAGAACGGTTTGACTTTTTCAAATTCTGTTTTCTCCTACCAATACCTAAAGAGATGGACTTCTTATCTATTGCTCGTGAGCCATTTCGGACGGGCCCTTAAGGCCCTACCGTATCTTTTAAAGTGTATATTTTTCACGATCTCTCCTGGCTAAACGGCTTGACTTTTTCAAATTCTGATTTTTGCTATCGATACCTAAAGAGAGAAGCTTCTTCCCTATTGCTCATGAGTCATATCGATATAGCCCTTCAGGACCTGCGTAAGGTCCCGAGTTTCAAAAACTCATATATGGCGTGTAGTATGTCATTCTTCAGCATTTTTGAAGGAGAACAAACTTTATTGCTAATGCGCCAAATCTAAAAGGTCTTTCGAGCCCTGCATAAGGTTCTGGGTGTCCAAAATGTACATACAGCGTGTACTACATCATTCTTCTGCATTTTTAAAGAATATTTTCTGCGAAACTTCGTTCTATTAAGTCCTTAATCGTTTATTCTAATATTAACTACGATTACATTAAGTCTCTCAACCACATCATAATCGCTTGTAAATTGGGCATATTATTAAGGGGCGAAGCTCTTAATGAAATGGAAAATTCTGGGCCGAGGTAACCGAAGCAACCCATTTATGTAAAGGGGACCCTTGTGAAAAAAATGGGTTGCTTCTTATACCTGTACTACTGCTAGCCAGGGTATACGAAGCAACCCATTATGTATAAAGTAGTTGAGTTGAGATTTGGTATTTCAGTGTAAATGTATGTTCACTCGAAAATTATGCTAGTATTACCGTCTAACATCGTCAGTGACGCCTGCATCTAGAAATCTAAAGTCAATCACGTGATATAAGATCTGCTTGTACTAACATTACGAGTATTAAAAATGAAATAGAGTATATTTAGAGTAAGGTTAGAGCCAAGGGATTGTAAGTAAGAAAGGGGATGAATCCAACCTGATTTGTTTAAAATTGGTTAGGTTAAGGTCACAAAATGAATACTGCCTAATTTTGGTGGTTTTTGGTAAACTGAGGTTAGATTAGGTTAAAGTTGGGTTTGGGACAGGGGGTGTTGAGGTGTTGAATCCATTGCGGTTTCAAAAGTTCTTTATTTAAAAATGGTTAGGTTAGGTTAGAGCGTATGATTGGTTTGCTTATATTTAGTATATGGTAAACGGTATTCCTTTCCAACTCAGCTGCCAAATCTCAACTCAACCACAAGGTTAGTAAGAATGGGTTGCTTCGTATACCTAGACCAACAGTAGTCAGGGTATACGAAGCAATCCATTATGTATAAGGGGAAGCATTGGTAAAAATGGTTTGCTTCAGTTCAGAGATGGGCGGGGAACCGGTTCCCGGTATTCTAAATGAATGGTAACCAGGGAACTGGGAACCTGGTTCCCAGTTTTTTAGCTGGTTCCCAGTTCCCTGGTTCCCGGTTCCCACTCATTTAGTTGGTTCCCGGTTCCCACTCATTTAGATTGGTTCCCGGTACCCTGGTTCCCCGGTCCCCACAAATTGAGTTTGTTCCCGGTTCCCCGGTCCCCACAGTTTAAGTTGGTTCCCGGTTCCCTGGTTCCCCGGTCCCCACAAATTAAGTTGGTTCCCGGTTCCCTGGTTCCCCGGTCCCCAATATTTATAGTGGTTTCCGGTTCCCCGGTCCTCAATGTTTAGAGTGGTTCCCGGTTCCCATGGGAACCGGTTCCCGCCCTTCAGTTACCCTGACCCGATTCTGTTTCTGTCGGCCTGTTTGTATGTGAATGTGTGATCCTTGTAATTCTTAGACCGTTGAATTTTTTCAAAATCGGCTTTTACCAAGCGATATATAGAGCCAAGAGCTCAAAGCCATTCGATTTTTAGCCAGTTGCGTTGGATCGTTCCAACAGTAACAGTGACAATATTAACGGTTTTGAAAATTCAAATGACGACGTATATCGTGTAATATGTCATTCGAAAGCTTATCAAAAGTTAAGTCAATTGGTGTGTTTAGTTTTTAAAATAGTTTTCAAGTCATTTTATGTCCATCGTATCAAATTGAATGCTTTATTAGTATCGGGACATAGCATGATACTCTTTAATAATGGTGTATGTGTCTGTCCATCCGGCCCTCTGTCCGCTTGCCCGAACAATTATTATTCAAATTGGAATCAAGCTCTCGACTTTGAATTTTTTATTCGATAGCGATCAAAAATATCTCGCCGAAGTTCGAAAATGGGACCTTCAGCTCCAGCAGGTATCCTAGTAGGCACCCTTACGGTGCCCGAGTATTTCGAACGCTCAAACATGAAGTAAATCATAAAAATGAACTTGTAAATCAGAAAAAATGGTGTAGTACCAGTACCATTATCATTACATTCAAGGAAGCCTTTTAAGGTGCCTGAACCCATGTTACTCTGTCACGATTCTTCAAAAGTATTGTGACATCAATACTACAAATTTAAATGATCCAGGGTATTCTAGTTCTTGTCAGTTCGTTATAGTGCCACGATTGAAATGAAATCTTTTATCGTTAGTGCCGCGGCAGCCGCCGTTAAAATAAACCGCGAGTGATTTTACCCGATACTCCTTAAATCGATTTACCTTGCATTTATTTTTATTAAATTTGTCCCACTACATCTATCAATGCAAGGGAATACTAAAGGCAATTTGCAAACGTCGTCAGTCGTCATAAAGATTGTACACAAAATGCCATCTTAGCAGAACCATGAGTAACGCGCGAGTTTCAAGGCAAGAATAGTTGAATCCGCGTGCACGCATAGACTTGCATACAGCTTGCCAGCAATGGGTTGTCGTACTAAATTCGTCAACGAACTCCAGCACAGGTGTAATATTGCGGTTTCAGGAATCAACAAGACTTATTACGCAAATTGAAAACAATTTAACTCTTGTCAAGGGCACGAACGAAATGTGTACTTACATTACAATTAGAGAATTGAATTTGTCGTTTTCACTAAAGGCGGCCAATGAACTTTCGTATAAACAGCACACCGAGTTTGCAAGATTTCCTTTCACATTCCAAACTTGATTGAACTTGTTCAAGTGTATGTTAACCTCAGAGGGCAGAAACAAATCTGCATAATTAGGACAATGATGAGGCGAAGAATCGTTTTTTTTCGAGGACGGGGTTGGGTCTACGGGTCGTTGTGCGGGTTCGAGTTTTGTATAGAAAGTAAGGTTGATACTCAATGTTATAAATTCCAACCAATTGAACTTACTATAAAATGTATGCAATAGGCGATTTTGCCTATCAACTATCCAATGAAAACGTTGAATGTAGTTTTTTCCCGAGTATGCTCCTCAACGTTTTAGGCAATGCGGGATTAACGGGGAATAATCTTTTTACTAACTAATAACTTTGGATGCCAGTCGATTAATGTTGAATGTATTGCAATATTCATCAGTTTTCCTTTGCTGAATATAACTTTTAGTAGTTTAGTTTTTAATAGCGTGTTAACTAATTTACAGACAGTGGGAAACGAAGATAACTACGGGTGACGGGAGGATCAGAGATAGGCCGCGTATAGGATTTGAAGAGGGTTTCTGGCCTGATAACATACTGATGACAGACACCGAGTATCAAGTATTGTATGAGGAGGACAAATTGCAATTTACGGAAAGGTTGAAGGTGGACAGCCAGCAGATCAGTTTACACTTAGATAAGGCAATTAAAGTTTGGTCTAAGGGATCCATCATCGGTAGGTATTCATGGTCGCGTATAATTTATTTTAATTATTCGCTATTAAACATTGAACTAGGTAAATGCTGACATTTTAATCGTTGATCGTCAACGAACAAGTTTTAGGACAAGAAGCAACCAATGAGTATAGCAGGCTGCATGGTTGTATAGTCATCGGTTGTTGGCGTTGAAGACTGATGGTCAGTCGTTATACGTTGGGTATTAATTGTCAATGGTTACTGGCAGTTGACAGTCACAGTTACTTGAAAGTTGTGTTGCTGACTAACCACTAACAACTAGCATTCATCATTAGTTGTTAGTTGTTAGTCGGGGTAAACAATGCGACCTCCAAGTCTCGTCAAAAGCGGATCTGGCAAAACGGTGTTTGTCACTTTTGGGAGGAATTTTTCAATTACATAATTGATAATAGATCAGGTTAGGCTCCGGTAATTTAGTTTGGAAAATATTTGAAAATAACAGGTGATAGGCGCAATTAACACGATACGATTTTAAGTCGAAATTAACTTATAATTCAATTTTCAACCCATTTTTAACCTACAACTCTTCTGTTGTCAGTGGTTGATAATTGAGAGTTCTTGAAAGAGCGTTCTTTAAAAATAAAATTGAGAAATAACACAATGTAAAAAACAAATTCAAAATTTGAGTCACATCGCTTAACTACATTACGCATGTAAAATGATAATTTTCATTTACTAAAAATCGACTATCTACTCATCTTCATTCATAATTCTTTCTGACTGACTGGCTGGTTGTTGCCCTATTTGATGCCTGTGAATTGTTACTTGTCAACAGCATTTTGATTACCTACTGTTGACTGTACTGTATGGTACATTAATTAATGCTAGCTGATTGACTGTTGACTGTTGTTGACTGTCTTTAGTGTTATGACGTTTGAACATTGCTGGTCATCAATATTAATGCTTAACATGTGAAATGTGGTACGAGTATGGAAATAATTGATCATATTCAAATCATTAGTTTAGTTGTTTTAATTAACGGTAGAAATATGCAGATAAGCCGATTGTAGGTATGACATAGTTTATCACCTACTTTTGTTGGCTAGACTAGGGTCAACTCTGTCATATGCTAGGTGTCAAGATAAAATATTAATGAGGTACCAGAGTCGCCAGTTACTTAACTTCAGGTGCATGATTGACTTCTTGTCTGATGTGCATTCCTTTGTCATTCATAGCTGTGCATGTATTGCCTATTTCGTCCTTGTTGTAGTCGTTGATTTTCAAAGATTGTATATTGCATGCATTTCAGATTTCATATTCGTCTTCATTGTCTTGTCTATTGATCGATGATTTAGTGAGTTTGGATAGTTGGAGATTGTAGAAGGTTCTGGATTATCATAAATGAACTGTTGACTGTCATCTATTGTTTCTTTCTATTCATAATGAAAAATACAACATAGGCTGACAAGGTGAAGTAAATGTGCAAATAAAAGAGATGACGCTCTAACATTCAGTCATACATAAAGCACAAGACTCATATTGGATGTATTTTTTAGGTGCGTCAAATATAACCTAGATTAGAATTTATCTTAATCTAAACCTGGTTTATACTACAGATGACAGACTTTCTCTGCATGAAAAAATACGCTAGGATATGTTATGAAAGGCTTCAAATAATTCAATACCATCACCCAATATAAATAATAATCAGCATTTCGTAAAGAAACTGTGGGAGGAGAGTTACAGAAGGGGATATTGTGTATGAGACTTATGAGAGCATCCGGTCCTGATTCCCCCAATGTCAAATTGTGGACTGGACTAAATGCTTAATAGATGATTTAAACCTGCAATTACAATTTATATTCGATTGGACTCATTCCATTTACTGTGATGCGATGTGGTCGATTTATAGATTTAATTTTACCATCTGTGCATTTTGCAATTCCATTGCAATGCCCTATGCCATCTAGAATGCTATACATTGGTATACATCCTAGTAAGCAAACACGGCTTGTTCTTGTAAAAATCAAGTTTTTTGCCAGTAGTGATAGTTTTTTCCTGAATAATCAGACTTTGATGTACTGTGCGGACGGAAAAATAACTGGCTCGGCTCTGCCAGGGCCAGTTATCATTGTAATTGCTTGCATATTTTACGGCATAAAGAAAGCTTATCATAGCTGATGAGAATGTTGATGCCTAGAGGCGTATGAAAATCTACACTTGACACCTATCACCTATGGGTGATCCAAGAAACTAACTGGTAATCTGCATTGGGCATTGCGTATTTGTATATAGGGAACGGGAACTGTAACTTGTTGGCTAGGACAAGCTTATGCATATAAGGAAGGTTAGTGCCCTCCACTTTTAATGCTATATCATTGTCTGCCGTGTGCGTGATCGAGAAAGTTAAGTGCTGGTAGTATCGCGCTCTCTTCTGGTGTTTTTTTTCATCATTCAAAGTCATTTCTTTGTGCGTGTGTCAATGTAACGTCAAACATGAAACTTTTTCAGCACTCAGCGGAAATGTTTAGTTTTCGAAATCCCTTGTATTGAACTGACAAATATTTAATATGTTCGAAATCCTAATGCATGCGTTATTTGTCAATCAAGTATGCCAATAGATTTTACTGCTCAAGGGATAGTCGTTATACATTTGGATATTGTGTTAACTTAAAACATGATTTATCTTTAATGTTTCAGTATACCAGAAGAAGACACTGGTTAGTTGATGTATGGAACGACGGATTCATCAATAATTTTTCAATCGTATTGTGGTGTGCGCAACGTGAAAGTTCGTCATAACTATTAATGGCGACAAGAGTATGATATATTTTCTAAAAACAAAAAAGTATTCCTTGATGACTATGAGGTGTTGCTTTTTAGTTTTAAAATTTTATTTACACTTTTTTTTTCAGATTATAGCAACAAATACAAGCATATTCTTTGGTTTGGGTGCATACAACTCTTAAAATGGTTCAAGTCGACGTCATTCTGCCGTCACTGATTTTTGACAGTGGTATCGATTTTGATCTATATCCACCGGATTTCAAATTGGATAAGGATCTGGCACGTTGGAACGCTGACGAGGATTTGTACGTAGTGTATCTAAATAAGGTAACGTAGAATGGTGAAATTGGTGACTAAATGCAACGGATTTGTCTAGTTTCAAAATCCGAGGAACTATGCTGTATTTAAAACTAGTAGAGATAAAATTAGTTGGCACATTGCCATATACAATGAAGGGTTGGAGTTGATATGCTCTATGATTGTGACGAAAGTTTAAATATACTTAATGTATATTTATTATAAGGAATTAGAGTTAGAAACATATTTATTGACAGCATTGATGCTTTATTTAAGTATTGGGCTGCTATGTTAGACCCACAATTCTGGACGATATGTATTATTAGAATTAAAATAGAGTTTGTTGGTTTGGTATGTCGTGTCAATTGTTAACTTTACCAATTAGCATGTATTATTATCGGTTCTCAGGAGTGATGAGGTGTTGTCGAATATCTATTGGCTTGTCTCGCTTGACACGTGTTACATTGAAATTGGGTAGTTAAGTCTATTAATATTAGTACACTGTTAGTTAACTGCTCAAAATTTTAAACTATAGTATTCAAACCATTAATCAAATGAAACTATTTCATGAGGATTGTGTGAGTTGTTATTGCGAGTAGGCTCACATTGACATGGTCAACTGCTATTCCTGATAGTGAGTATTGTATGGGTTACAAGTTTATTTAAGTTGGCAGTATCAATTGTGGAATTATTGGTAGGTGAGGTGGATGAATAATGTTGTTTAATGTGAGCTTATTGTTAGTATCTTGCTCGTTCAAACATACGCAAGTTTTTTAACACTGTGTGCTTGATTTTGGTTGTCTCAATTTTTTTAGCTTGGTATAAGCTAGGTAAGAGAGTTTGAAATGAAAACCGAGTTCCCTATTCAGAACCTACTGTTGGTTGAGTGTATCTTCGATAGAAAAGTTGACACAGTGCAGGCCTTAGTTTAGGGACGACGCTACTGTTGCCTCCGTATTATATGCGTTGTACATGGAATGTAGATTGATTTTATGGAAGGTATAAGACCGTCTTGGATGTTTGTTGTGCTGTAAGGTTGGAAAGAGGAATCCACAGGAAGAATAGACAAAAACTAAAGAACTCAGAATGAAAATCAGTGGCCCGAAGTATAGTGGTAATAGAAAAAGCTTTTTGTGAGATCAGAGATTGAAGGAGGCTGACCGTACTAATAAACCTTCCTAAACACTCAGAAAGCGTATATATACACATACACACTTTCTGATCGACGTACTGTGAGGAAGAATAGTAAATGCATCATCATTCTGACTTTTCAGCTAACAACCACGAATCTTAACAAATTAGTCATAATCAGTTATTTAGTTAAGCCATGGCTAGTTTGTAATCTTAAAAGAGAATACGTAGGATAAATCTTAAAACTGTATTACCTGCATTATTGTCAAAGCAAAAAAAAATATTTTTTTGAATAAAATGGGAGGAGGAGGTGGTTCTGAGATTTAGAAAAATGGATTAGAATAGAAACCAACTATTTTCAGTGATACTTACGTGAAATGTAAATGCTCCCCGGCTACCAGTTTTCCAAAGCCTAGTGATGCACAATCGGGTGTAAAGTGGTGTCGACATTGTGTTGGAAGAAAGTAGGGACATTATTTAAGTACCGTTTTTGGGTAGTTAGTTTAGTGTGGGATCGGACAGGGCCACTTCCACAGTATTCTCGTTTGTGGAAGTGACTGCTGTTGAATTAGCAAGTTGGTTATTCTATTCACGACGTAAAACCTTGTCATTAGATCTAGCCCTAAAATGCCATCATCATGAAGATCGATCGCTCTAAAATTAAAAGGAGCACCACGGAGGTGGTATGTTGTATACTGTTAAATTGATTGATTAAGGCTGAACAGTTAAAGTCGCGTAAAAGTTGAAGTTGTTGATGTGCTAAGTTTTCAATTCTGCCTACAAATATAATGCTGTTATTATTTTTACCTTTTTGCAGCCTCCTGATTGCAAATCATTAATTCAAAGAATTGTGGATTGTAAAGAGACCCAAGATCTCACGGAATTGTTGAGAGGAGTACAAACATGGACGTACGGTAAATGTGAATTATATCACTGGATAGACGCATTGGATCGTTTTGATGCCGTCCTCAATAAAGCGACCTTTAGGGCTGATGGACGATGGGCCATGGCATGTGATGTGAACGATGAAAGTGGAAAAGAGGTGATATAAATTACCACTGCATAGTTTTTTTTACTTAAGCTTGTGTTTCCGTGCATTCGTAAAAAATTAGAAAGAAGATCGCGTATAGGTAATGTACTTAACCAGATTGTTACATTTTGTGCTAGCTCAAACAATGCGTCCTGCAAATTTTGCGATTCACGTCACTGCTAATTGAGCACTCATTCTCGAGGACTGTTTACAATTCCATGGACTATCTTACGGAACTTCTCTACTCATCGGATTTAACGTTATTACTGGAGAATCTTCACCTCTTATTTATGTTCAGTAAACGCAGTAACTTGTTAACTCGCCTTCCGGATGACAAACGAGGATTGCTTCTAGAAGGCTTATATGCCTTAGCGGAGGTATATTCCTCTTTCAAAATGACATTGCTATTACTTAAATACGATTAGTGTACAGATAATTGATCTATTGAATAATTTTTTACAGAGTTGGGGTGGTAAAGAAGCTGGCTTCGGTCTTGCGGCGTGCTGCTTGAAACGACCTCTCGAGGTACTTAGGGTTCAGATTTTTAGCCAATACTGTTCGTTGAATTGCTGATAAATTTTAATTGTTATAAATTAGGATTATCCACCTACTGCAACCACCGTTCATATGGAGTTTTATCGAGATGGAACAGCAGCGCGAAATCGCTCAGAATCCTGGACGGTTTTGCACATTGAAGACGTTCATCTGATGAACAAGTCACCATCGAGAATTCTTGATGAATGCATTGATATTTATGATGTTCCACAAGACAAACAGGTTCATATCTTATGATAGTGTAAATATGAATTGGTGCGTTTATGATTTTAAGAAAATCTGTAATATAATTGGTATTTTATAATTTCAGCTATCTCTGCTTACGCATTTGCGGCTGGCTTACTATTTTCCAGTTTGGTCCGAGCGTGTCAAATTAGTGCAGGCCCGACTGCAGGCTCTATCAATCCTAGTATACGCGAATGCAATTCAGGAAAACATTCAGCAGTTGCTATATAGTGGACTGATGGAAGAATTAGTAGATATTTTGGAACTAAATCAAGACTACTTAACGGACATTAAAGCCGCTGCGTTACGAACTCTTACCTCTATAATACATTTGGATCGGGCACATAATTTTCCTAAGTACGTTATTATTGTACATGCAGCACGTTCTATGTAATTATCTTCAAATTACGCTAATTTTTACTTTTCAAATTATTTATAAACAGTATTATTGAGGCAACCGGTGCTGGTTCTTATCATGGGTTCCTGCCTATGATGGTTAGAAATTGCATCAACTCACTCACTAGCTCAACACCTGATGCTACGCAGCATTATCCACTTCCTTTAGCTACGGCACTTTTCAGTTTTTTATACCATTTAGCGAGCTACGAACTAGGCGGAGAAGCTTTAGTCAACTGCGGAATGCTAGAAAGTTTGTTGAAGGTTGTGAATTGGGAAACGTCAGATGTTGAATATATAACTGTGAGTACTTTCACTATAGTTATTGGATAAAAGTAGATAATAATCATGATTTTCTTTTGAGAGAGTGAATATTACAACATTTTTTTGTTTCCTGTAGTTCGTAACTCGTGCTGTTCGAGTTATTGATCTCATCACAAATATGGATATGCAAGCATTCCAGGCTCATAATGGGTTGACTTCTTTTATTAATCGTCTCGAAGTAAGCTTTTATTCATGCATAAAATGATTCGATCCAGTATAAATGCTGTAGGATGAAGCTAAGGAAAGTCATATTCTATGTAGATCGAAGTAGCAGCTTGCAGAGCTGACCAACCGTTTGAAATAGTACCAGAAATTTCTTCAGCCAGTCGGTCTCAGTCTGCAGGAAATAGTGACACAGACGCAAATCGAGACGAAAATACAGATACGCAAATGGACACAGATAGTAGTAGCAGCGTAGTTGCAGTAAGTTTTTCGATTCATACGACAATGTAAAGTTTACTCCAATGTTTAGCAGCGATATCAGCTTAAATTTAAATGTTTCGTTATTTACAGGAAACCACGATCAATGCGCCCCCGCTGAAAGACGAAAATAATTTGGTGAACCTTGGAAGTGCTTCGAGTTTTGTGCACAACGGAACTACTTGTTTGCCGCAGAGAGCTGCCTTATTGAAGTCAATGTTAAACTTTCTTAAAAAAGTTATCCAGGATCCAGCTTTTAGTGATAGTATACGTCATATTATGGAAGGATCGCTCCCAAGCTCATTAAAGCACATCATCAGCAACGCTGAATATTATGGAGCGTCGCTTTTCCTTCTCGCAATAGATGTTGTCACTGTTTATGTTTTCCAAGAGCCATCTCTTCTACATTCTTTGCAAGATAATGGATTGACGGACGTCATCACAGAAGCGTTGCTTATGAAAGATGTGAGCCTGTTGTTTATCGTTATTGCATTGTCGATTTTCTTACACCTAGATTAATTCCGTTGTCTCAACTGTATATTATTGTTCGTTTATAGGTCCCTCCTACTCGGGAAGTTATTTCTTCCATGCCTAATGTGTTTTCCGCGCTTTGTTTGAATAGTCGTGGTCTAAACGCGTTTATCAAATGCAATCCATTCCAGTCATTATTTAAAGTTCTTTTGTCCCCGGAATATCTTCCAGCTATGCGTAGACGACGCACCGCCGAACCAATGGGCGATACTGCTTCGAATTTAGGAAATGCAATGGATGAATTAATGCGACATCAGCCAAGCTTGAAAGTTGCTGCAACTTCAGCTATCATCCAGGTTAGCAAGTCTAATGAATTAGTAGTTCATATAAAAAAATCTCGGCTTGTCGCATCTACATTTTTTTTGAATACGTATGTAGCTACTTAAACATCTTGGTTGTTTGGGCGGAGACACGACCAACACCTGTATGAAATCACAAGCGAAACCAATGGTAACTTCGCTTGGTAGTAATGCTAGGGCTGGTACATCCGAAGGTGGAAGCAGTGATGAGGAAGACGATGATGATGAAGAAGCGTCAACTGCATCCCATTCTCAGCCTGCGTCGGCTGCACCTGCAGTACCTAGCACAAGTAGAGATGCCGCACCAGTCGTGACCCTTAGCAGTGGTTTCCTTTCTGGTGGTAAAAATAGTGATGAAAAGATTCCTCTGCCATTGGTAGACTACATACTGAATGTGGTAAGAATAAATATACCTTTAAATTTATAGCATTTAATAGTAAGCTGCAGACTAGTTGTTAAATGATACTAATAACATGTATTGCTTTGTTTTCAGATGAAGTGTGTCGACGCAATTTTAAGTAACAACTCAACCGATGATCATTGCCGTGAATTTGTCAACCAACAAGGGCTTGATCCACTACTTAATATTTTGTGTCTCAGAATACTCCCTATCGACTTTCCTAATTCACCTGCATGTCAAGCTGTATCCTCTGTATGCAAGTCGATTTTGGTAAGCTGTGGTGTTGTCATAACATGTAAACAGTTTTGTGAGGCTTAGATTGATTTTTGTCTTCTGATTTTTACTGTAGAACCTCGCACATGAGGGCTTAGTGTTGGATAAAGGTTTAGAAAAATTACATGCTGTTCTATTGCGCCTCGATGTACTCGATAAAACCATCGATAGTCCAGGTAGTAGCGTTCTTTTACGAGAATTGGCTAGTTCAAGAAACCCAGTGGAGGCAGTAGGAAATTGTTTAGAAACCCCAATCCTTCATGATATGACGGCCGTGCATTCATTGATTATGATGTTTATACATGTTTGCCGTACAGGACAGGTAATCAAAAAAAATGTTTCAAGTTCTGATGTGTTATTTGTCGAAAACATTTCATGTTATGTTATGTTGTTTATCTCGAAACATTGTTATCTAATACTCTTGTAAAAATTGCAGAGTGATATTAGAACGTTGTCCATCAACCACTGGGGATCAAAGACAGGACTTGAAGTACTGCGACTTCTCTCGAAACTCTACTTGAATTTAGTTTGGGAAAGTACTGTGTTACTCGCTTTGTGCAGTGGGGAATATCAGCCTGATATCGAGGGTTTCGGTCGGGCCGATTTGGATAAATTGATTCCGCCATCTGAATCAAAGGTATGTGGCCTGGATTGCCGAAGGCATCGTTTCTATTTATAACCGCTTGTATGTTGTTTTTAGAATGAAAAAGAGGTGAGTATTGATGGCGCAAATGATATTGATTCCCAGCCGATAGTGTCGTCGCCATCTCAGGACTCGAATTGTACAATGGAAACCCAGCAGGATTTGTCACGATCTTGTGACGGAGAATCTTGGGATCAGATGGATGTGGATTCGGAATCTAACACAGCTGCCAATCCAGGACTTGTCAATTCATCTACACAAACAAGTTCGAAACAGGATAAAGAGAAAAGTAGTACCAATGATACACTTCAGCACTATGCCAAATTACTAAAGCCAATACTAAGTGCTTCCTCTAGGTTGGGACGCGCCTTAGCAGAACTTTTCGGCCTACTTGTGAAAGTAAGATTTGTTATGCATACAATTAGTCTTAACAACATGCATGGTATCAATAGTTAGTTTGGAAACGTTCCGGTGCATACTAAATTGTATATTCGCTTCCGAACACAATACAATTAGAATACTGTGACCTAGATTAAGGTAGTTCGTTTGTGAAGTCTGCAGTTCTATGAATTCGTCTGCATAAATCTTATTTACCCCAACGGAGAAACTTCTGACAATTTCGACCGAATGGTTACCAAACACTACTGGAATGGATTGTGGAACCTACCCTGCCCGTGCGCCGCGCAGGCTTTATAACGTGCCTTAATTATGCAAATGTGCTGTAGGGTATCCTGTTCTATGCAACGAGTACTGTGCAAAGCCTCTGGGGTAGGCGCGTTTCATTGTCCAATCTAGCAATCAATCCGTACTCTGTCTCCCAACAAAGTGGTTTACTCGTTTATTTGCATACTTGTACGTGTTTAACATGAACTTATAATTTATTGCTTATCGCCATGTAACGTCGCAACGTCAGTTGTTGAATTTTTATTATTTTATTTTATTATAAGTTAAAGCTTATGTGAACAATAATTAGAAATTCGGGGAACCTTGAAACATCACAAGATATTTGGAACACCTCGTCGTTATTGTTGAATATCTAATCGTTGTTGCCTAACTGACATGCCGTTATTTAATTTAATTTCTCCATTACTATGTTTACTTCTGTGTTGCAGTTGTGCGTTGGTTCGCCTTTAAGACAACGTAGAGGGCATCATATGCCAGCAATGCAAGGATACGTAACAACAACCGCTACTCACGTTGCTGAAGTGCTAGCTCAGCTACTAAATAATGGACTGAAGTGGCAGCCAAAACCAAATTCTCCCGTACCTAGGCTGACATTTAGCATTTGCGCAGTAGGATTTTCAGCACCCTTACTATTCGACGAGAAAAAATATCCTTATCATTTAATGCTCCGACAATTTATGGATGCCGACGGATTGTCTGCCCTCTTTGAGTAATTCTATTTTTATTTTTAATATTTATAATCGTGATATTATGTCTAAAGGAAATGTTATTTATTTGCATCAAATGTATATTGCAGAGTTTTTTATTGGGCCATATCGGACAGTTCACCTGACACTGGTAGCCCTGTTGGAGTACCTAATGAACATCAGGTCGAGTTTCTTGATTCCTGGCTGCTGCTTATGGAGAAGTTCGTTAATCCTAAACTTGTTCTCGAAAGTCCACACAGCTTGCCATTGAAATCTCCCATATTGAGGAACCCCTTTAATGCTAATCTCTTTTTAGCTAATGTGCACAAGGTTTGTAGCTAAAAGCACCGATGAATGCTCAATTTGAGTTTTGAAATTGTATGATTTTTGAATATAATTTAATGTTCACAGAAAGCATTTGATGCTGTGATGTTTCTATGGCGACGATATGATTTGAAGCTTTATGGTACTCGAGCTGTGGAATCTATGCTAGCTATTCTTTGCCACATATTACGATATAGAGATCAGGTATGACTTAACAGACCAAGCAAAATTTCACATTCGGTGGATAGACTTTTAATTATTGTTTAAACATAATTCTTCTTTATTTGTAGTCGAAATTGGCTGTAAAGGGCAAAGAGAGTCAACAACAAATGCAACAAACTCAACTTCCTCAGAATAGAACAGTGCCACTTCAGTCCACCAATGATTTGACAACTCACCCAGAATCAAATACTACTCTTCCACGAGCTGGACCCAGTCAGCTTGGGACTTCTGGAGTTGTTGGAATTGTTAGTTTGCCTTCTGTTAACACCCGAAGTGAACCTGGAGTAGTTTCACAAAGCACAGAGTCTACTACAACCCAAAATTCCCAGGCACCAGTTTCAGGAGACGCTGGAAACCAACCAGCTGCTGTTGATGATACGGTAACTTCAAGGACGTCAACAGCTGAAACTCCTGTGGTCAATAGGCCACCAATAGCTGTTAGTTCGTCAGGAACAGCTGCAAGTGGGACTTCCCTGACAGGTCACATGGCAGCAGTATACGAGCTTGGGATTAATGTAGATCATTTACGTCAACTTATGGATATGGGATTCACAGTTGAAATGTGCATTGAAGCACTAATTACCAGTAATAGTCTTCATCAAGCAACCGATTACTTGCTAAACGCCAACACTCAACAACCTGCTACTACAACAACTACGACTACAACGACGACGGACCCCCCTGACCAAGAGATGCTAAGACTGTTTAATAATCTAAAAAGCGAAGAGGTATGAAATCTGTAATTAATATACGTTTTAAATACGTTACTTATTAGTCCTACAAAATAATTTAATGAGCTGCGTGATTAGAAAAATAATACAAAAAACATGGAATAAGGCAGTAAGCATGTATTGTCGAGCATCGATCGTTAGTTACTAACGTTGTTATTTTGATATTATAGACCGTTGAACATTTGAAAGCGGAAGATTTGGATTCTTTTACGGAAACAATTATGGATCCGTGCTTAAAGATTTTGGATACTGTACCAGAAAGTGTCTATCGAATTTGTGAACTGTTAGTGGCTATTGGACAACGAAGGGGTCCGGCCTGGATGGAGGAAACATTAACCGGAATAGTTGCACAGGTATTGCACATTCTTCCTAAATGCGTGTTCAAAATAACTAAACTGATGAATTGATGATTGTGTAACTACGATGCTAACTGCTATTCTATTGTGTTGTGGAACAGATTGAAAGTGGGATAGAGACGATTTACTATGCAATTGATAAAGACGTGGATGTGTTACTAACTGCAGAATTTAAGACCGAGTCTGCTCCAGTTGCTCATCGCATTCATCTGTTTAGCTTAATGTTTGAGGTTAGTTTCGTAACTTTCTGGTGCTTCTTCAAATTGGAAGCTATGCATATTTAGGAATCCAAAATAAGATTAAGTAGTTTTTAATTAAATTCAACGAATTTTAATTTGATATTTAGGAACTGAAGGGAATGAGTGCAATGGCACTTGAAAAGAAGCATGTAATAGATGCCGCTATTGAATTAATACGTTTATTCCATGATCGGTGTGTAAATAGTGGTCAGAAAGAAGAACTGAAAAAACGTACTCCTACTTGGCTAGCACCTTTGATTCTCATGATTGATTTGTACGAGAAGGCAGCAGTTGCCTCAAAACGTAGAATACGAGTAGCTGAGGTAAGTGCAATATTTCGATATGGGCTTGAAATACCGACTTGTATTTAGAATTTCAATGATTTTTTTTTCTCATATAGGAAACTGATCATATATGGAAGTGGTTTGATATTAATTCCGGAAAATGGTGCTCTTACTCATCACAAAACAATTACATCATTGACAAAGCATTTTGGGATGGAGAAAGTATGGTCAGAATTACTGCTGGAAGGCGAAGATATGTGATAAATTTCACTGCGATGATCCAGCTTAACGAAGAAACTAGTAATCGACGTCCTATCACATTGTGGTTGAGAAGCAATGATTCGATCTCTGTAGATCCTCTCTTGCCCTTGCCAAGTCCAACTGCTTTAAATGCACTCGCCGTTGAATTCAATACTGAAAGACTCCGCGATCTATATTCTTTTATGGGCGAAGATGAAGAACTATTGGGTGCTCAGGATGAGACACCTGAGGTAGTTCAGAAGAGTGTTCCTAAGTCTGGAAAAGACGCTGCTGTTGGATCTGAAAATCAAGAATCGACCACTGATACTGGAAAGACACCAAGGTTGAAAGGTTTGGAGATGGCTCAGAAGAAGCAAATCGTAGAGTAAGTACTTTCCACCTGATTTATTTCGTTCATCCTTTTTCCTTACTATAACATGTGTTTTTGCATGGCTTCCAGGAGTACCACCATGTTGATGGGATGGCCGGTTAATCCAGATGCATTGCATGCAATTATGAGACTGATTTTACGTCTAACCAGATCATACGAAGTAGCTGAAGTTTTTTCAGAACATCAAGGAGTTCGGTATCTCACGACATTGACATCGGATTCAGGGTTCTCAGGTTTCTTCCCTCTTGCCAATCTATTAATTCGTCACGTCCTGGAAGATGCCCAGAGCTTAAAATATGCTATTGAAAAGGTACGAGAAAATCAAACAGCGATTGTTAATATTTTTTGTATTCGAATAAGATTTTTGAATGATTTTATTGTTGTTCGTAGATGATTCGAGCCAAAGCCTTAAGTAGTGGTGCTTCTACTTGCAAGGAACTACACTATCTTCTCCGAGTACTTGCTCCAATTGCTTGCCGTCACGAAGAATATTTTGTGGAAGTTGCAGGACGAATTTTAAGGGTTGATATAAGCTTTGTGACTCGCCGTGGTAAGATAAATTGTCCAGTATTCGGGTTTTGTTTAAATAAATAAGTATATAACTTGTAATAAATTGACTTGTTCAATCGATTAGGCGAAGAAGATGCTCGCTTAATTGTAAAGCCGATACCGTGTAAACTGGAGAACATTGAAGGAGGAGTTGGTGTACAAGCAAGAAATGCGATCGAAACACTTCTCGATGCACTTACCATGCCTAACCCCAATGATGAAGCGCAGAAAGAAGCTAATACTGCCTCACAAAACACTTCAACGGCAGACACGAGCACACAGAAACCAGATAATCCACAAACATCTACCGAGGAAGAATCTGTACGTAACATATTCTAACAATCGTGAAACCAGGTTTCATGACAATGTCTTATTGCTAACATGTTTTGTTTTGATTCAAAATAGATGGAGACAGACACCGTAGCAGTGAAACCCGTCACAAAACCCGAAAAGGGAGCATCGACAACGGAGGATCCTAAGAAGAAGCACTTAATACCTAAATATGCAATCTGTCAATTACTTGCCGAATCGGTTCATTCATATTCATTCCCTTGCAAAATCATTGCTGAATATACGTTTTTCAAGGCAAATAATCCCTGGCTCCAAGAGGTAAGAAATCTGAATTCTGAAGCAAATCAGCAACGTACGTCTATGATAAATGTGATCAACTTCTGATGTTTGACTCTTGCCATATGACTTTTCAGGATTGCACTGCTCTTGCATATTTACTGGATAGAATGCTGCCGACCACTGAGAATTCTACCGAAAAAGACTGTTCTTCTGCAGTGAGAGATCTTATATCCGCGATGGCAGGCTGCAATCACATACCTGAGGCGCAAGCTATTGTCATATCCGAAGTAAGTAACCTGATATGTTTATGTAATGTCATGTTTGCAATGCCCTATACCTTGATTATTACTATAACTCAATCATTTTTCAATATAGGTTAAAGCTGCCTTACAGCGAGCATTAGGCATGAGGGAATCGCCTGAAAAGCACTCCAGAATACAGGGACTAGCAGCTCTCATTTGTACAATGATAGAAACTTGTCCCTCAGCTCCTCCAACTCAAATGGTTCCGCTTCTAAAGCCAACAACTTTATGGTGAATTATACATTAAAAATAGATTTAAAAAATAATTTCCTAGCATTGATTTAATAAAACAATTTCTAATTGCGTTTTTGTAGCATGAATCAAGTGGTACGACTACTCATCCGAAAAAATGTTACCATTGATTTAGCAAGAATTCCTCATAGCTTAGATCTGTCCAGTCCATACATGGCTACAACAGTCAATGCTGCCTTAAAGCCTTTGGAAGTGATCTCTAGAATTGTTAATCAGCCCGTAGCTACCAACCCAAGCCGTCCAAAATCTAAACCTGAGACAACTGTCCAAGAATCTGTTAATAATACCCATACAGGTA
Organism: Sinodicranocentrus sp. ZH6; assembly: GCA_027743935.1. NCBI lineage: Eukaryota > Metazoa > Arthropoda > Collembola > Entomobryomorpha > Entomobryidae > Sinodicranocentrus > Sinodicranocentrus sp. ZH6. Next base: position 20,884 of record JAHZNA010004234.1, read on the forward strand.
AGTTTGAAACTACACGATAATACGTTCACTGTACACTACTTTTCACTTGGGCTAAGGGGTTTGTGTTATTTTCTGCAGGTGGTACAAGTAATTCAGAAATGACACATGCACAAGGCGAAGAAACCGTTGAAGATGCAGATAATACAGAACACGACATTTCCGCTGCTGCTGAAAGCCTTTTAGACGCAACATCTGAAAGTCACACACACGAACATGACGCGCCTGAAGCTCCTGATGATGACGTGCTTGATGAAATTATGGACCAGCTTCTTGAAAGGTTTTTTTTTTTAAAATTTAAGATGGTAAGGATGTGTCTTTGATTAAGAGTAATAGTAACAACAGCATGCGTGTGTGTTTAGGGATGCTGGACCTGCCGAAGAATTAATTATTGCTGAGAACTCTATGATGGACTCTTCATCAAATCGTATGGATACGGAGCAAGAATCAACCCAAAGAGACACGAGAGATTTTGTCTCCAATCAGGTACGGTTTTTGATTATTCAAGAAAGATACATGTCCAGATAATCATAAACTATTATTTTGATGGTAACTTCGAGTTAATGTTTTTGCGTGTGTTTGTTTTGATAGTTTGAAGAAGACCATGATCATAATGATACTAGTGATTCCGAATCTGAGGCTTCAAATGGGGATGATGATGCAGAAGAAGAAGGTGGTAAATCAATTTCAGTGGCTCTTATTTATAAATAATATAAAGAATCGTATTAGTTTTTATTCAATGAGTTTTTTCTATATTTTAGGTGAAGAAGAGGAAGACGAAGATGAGGAAGAAGAAGATGATGAAGACGATGATGAGGATGGGGCATCTAATTTTGATGAAAGAGGACAAGAAGAGTGGGATGATGGTTTTATGCGGTTTACTGGATTAGATCGCGATGAAGACCTTCTAATGGTTCAGTATGGACAGGATCCAGAGAATACCCCTGTATTCTTCACTAATAATGCCACTTACAATTTAAACGTTGGCCTTTTTGATGATCCCATGGGCAGTGAACACTCAAGTGGTTCGTATTTTAATATTTCTCCTTATAATTCATTACTTTACATTTTACTTCTACCAAAGTCACCTTCTCAAATTTTTAGGACTTCGTTTAAGCCATCCATTGCTTCAACCCCCTGTGACTGACCAGCCTGTTACTGGAACAGTCACAACTAGAGGACACAGAAGTGGACGCCAGCGAAGATATCAATACATTCAATTCAATCCACGGCATCCCCACCCGCCAGCCATTTTGCAAAGGTAAAGAACCTTCAGCGTCTGATAAAAAAATGTTTGTACCATATGAAATGAAGGTGTTTTAAATGAGCTCGAATGTAATTTAATATATTTTAACATTTCAGACTTCTTGGTCCATCGACGGCGCAGGAAGTGATTCAGCTTACCACTGGTCAAGCTTTAAATCAAGGAATGAGAGATGCGAGATTTTTAGTAATGGATGCTACTGCAGTACGTCATATTAATTTGTGTGGCGTGTAGTGATAGCACATCAATTTGAAATTAATTTTTTTTAACAGGATCAAGGTATTAGTAGGAACGGTGCTGCTGGCTCCAGCGGATGTGTATCAAATTACACCGCGCTACACTGGTGGTGTGAGGAAGCTAAGGCTCTAGATGGAGAATCCCTTCATGATTCTGTTGTTGGTAAGTGGAAGTTGTACAAAAGTTTAATAACAAAATCAACATGATGCTCCAATTGGCCTGGCAATTAATTTTCAATGTTATAGCTTGCAAACGAAAGATAGTTGAATGTATTGAGTTCTACCGAGACAAAGCTTTCGAGATGCGCCGTGAAATGAAAAAGAAGCAAGCCGAGGAGAAGCAAAAGAGAAGTAAGTTATTGTCGACCGTATTGTATGTGTTTAAAGCAGGATTTGCTTTGCTTTACTGTAAGATTTAATAATATCCATTTTTACCAATAGGTACGACTGAATTTAAGTCGATTACTACAAATCCTACCTCTGCAAACACAGCACCTTCTGCTCCTAGTGTTGAATCAGAAGAGTACCAATCATTGGAAAGAACCTTAGAACGAATGGTTGATATTCGACCCGTTGTTTGTAAGCTGCAGAATAAGTTAAAGATGGAAAATAGTGTTGTGACTTGGTTAAGTAATTTGATTAAGTATATGATAATTTATTTATTTATAGCCGTTTCAACTCGAGGAGATCAAAGTATTGTGGAGATCGGGCTTTCTGTTCCTGTTCATCCCCCAATTACTGTTACCGCAGAAATGAGGACTCCCACAAATGTAAACGGACCCGTTAGTGCAGATAACAGTGCAGTTGATACTTCAATTACTCCAAGCCAGTTTCACACTCCCAGTGCGCAGCCACAATCTTCGACTCCTTTGCAACAGGTTGTTAAAAGATTTTCTTCTTCTTATAAGTCTGAATTCCATGATTATGAACATGTCGTAATTATTGTGTGCGTTATAATTTAGTTTGAAACGCCTGAAGGATCCTTAAATGTTACCAAAGAATCCTCTGACACTGGAGAAGGTTCTAGTGTTGTCAAAGATGACGCATCAGGTGATTCTAGTGCAGGTATGATCCAATTATGCATTGAATTTGATTATTAAACCGTTAAAGAATTACAACCTCATACTTATTTATGCCGTCATTTTCATCACAGCGAACGAAAATAAAGCAGAGACCTCATCAGTGTTAGAAGTTACTACCACACAACAGCAGCAACCAAGAGCTGAGGAAACAAGTTCAAATGAAGGTGCATAATTATAAGATGTTAAGTTTAAAAAAACATACTAGAACGAATTATTCATAATTTATTCCCAATCTATCAATTAGTTGCATCTGCACCTGAATTAGTGGGTCGCCCTGAACTAGTAGGTCGCCCTGAACTAGTGGGTCGCCCTGAACTAATAAGTCGCCCTGAACTAGCGATTCGTTCTGAACTGGCAGGTCGCCCTGATCTACTGTCTCGCACTGACATACTGGGTCGCACTGATCTACTGAGTAGAACTGACCTACTTGGTCGCGCTGATCTACTGGGTCGCACTGATCTACTGAGTCGCGCTGACCTATTGGGTCGCACTGATATACTGGGTCGCACTGATCTACTGAGTCGCGCTGAACTACTGGGTCGCTCGGAACTAGTGAGTCGCTCAGAACTAGCAGTTCGGTCTGAACTAGCGATTCGCTCTGAACTAGCAGCAGTTCGCTCTGAACTAGCGGGTCGCTCTGAACCAATTGCCGGACCTTCTGGGACACAGACAGTTAGTGAGGATTTCAGAAATATACTTGGAGACATTGACATTCCCGAAGGAGTTGATCCATCCTTCTTGGCAGCCTTACCAGAAGACATGAGGCAAGAAGTTATTGCAGAACATATAAGGTATGATACGAGCGAGTATTATATTATATAAGTTGGAAAGATAAATGCAGACTTTAAATATATAAAACTTGTGACTTAAGATTACAATCACTTCGTGCAAGACCTCCAGCAATTGGTCAAACGGAGACTACTTCAGTAGTTGATGTAAGTCCGGAATTTTTGGCAGCATTGCCTCCAAATATTCAAGAAGAAGTGCTTGCTCAACAAAGAATTGAACAACAAAGGCGAATAGCAACGGTTAGCAATCCCAATGATCCTATGGACACTGAAGCATTTTTTAGAAATCTACAGCCATCTTTAAGACAAGCGGTAAGTTTAAGTTATGTCGTTAGTAATGAAGTATTTGTCAGGTCAATAAACATTCACTATTTGTGCTTAGATACTCGCGGATATGGAGGAATCACAAATTGCCGCTCTGCCTGCAGATTTAGCTGCTGAGGCACAGAGTCTTAGGCGTGAATGGGAAAGTCGAAATCGACAGTTTCTCCAAGACCGGTTGTTTTCTCATGGCCACCACACTAGCACTACTTTATCATCAATCCTTAGAAACAGTGGTAAAACATAACCCAATTATTGTTTTCACAGTTAAAACAACCCAATTCAATAACTTGTTTCTAACCCTTTCTAACTCGTTTTTCCGCCTATTCCGCCTAATTCATTATTTCGATTGTTGTTATCAGGTATGAGACTTAGTTCACGGTACTCAATAACTAATGTTGCCCAGCGAGCACAATGGTCAAGTCACTGGCCAAGGGCACCTACGACAATGGCCACTCACACTGGAATGTTAGGTGGCAAAGTTAAGGGCAAACAGTTGGTAGACAATGAAACCCTATCATGTCTTTTGGTGCTGCTTTTTGTTGATGAGCCTCGACTAAATACTGGAAGACTACATCGAGTTTTGCGAAATCTTTGCTATCATTCGACAACACGACACTGGGTTATTAGGGTAAGTGGAGCTTTGGTTTTATGAATGTCACTAAAACAGGATTTCCCTGCTAATTTTGTTATTTTACTTGTAGTCTTTGTTATCTGTGATGGAACGCGCAAACGATTGCACAATCAACACTCCACCTGGAGTCGTGACAACACGACAAAAATTTGATCACTTGCCATCTAGTTCCAAATGTAGTACAATTCGAGTTGAAAACACTAACACAAATGTGGAAAGACGTCAAAACAGTCACACCCCAGCATGGTTAAACATTAGTCTAGATGCAGCTTTAGGATGTCGCGCCAATGTATTCCTTTTGCAAAAAACTACGTCATCCGGTGGTAAAAAGAGTGCTATTGAACATAGACAAATCTTTATTCATCCTCAAGCAGTTCCAACAATTTGCAGGTTTGTTGACAAATTAATTTGGCGTTGTTACGTCCATGTTAGATTAAAAGAGCAAGTAATTAAAAAGTGTTGATGTTGTTTTTAATTTAGACATACTCTAGACGTGCTGAGCAATCTTGCTAAAAGCTTCCCTTCTCAGTTTTTACCATCCAAAGGTCGACCATCTCTGTTGTGTTTAGAGCCAAGTCTTAGTAGAGCTTCTGGTGTGGTAGAGAAGAAACCACCGACGCCTCCACCGGAAGTGAAAGGTCGCAATTACTCCACTGGAAAGTCAAAGATTGTAGAAAGTATGGCAGAATTTTGGGATCATTTGTTAAAGTTGGATTCTGCGTCAAGCACTAAAAAGGTATTTGTTACGAATATGGCCATAAACTGCAAGATTTTGAATGTTATTTAAAACATTCTTCTTCTTTTTTCAGGGGAAAGCTGTTGGTAAAGCCCACGCAGGAATGAGTACCGGGATCGATCAAGGAATTCCTGCAGTGTCGTTTGAAGCGTCTCCATTCGGACAACTCATCTCGATGTTCGCGTATCCCTTCGTTCGTAGAAGTTCCGTTCTTACTGATAAGCTATTGCGGTTGCTCTCTCTGATCTCTTTGGGAATTCCGGACACATCAGGGTTTGGTAGAAAAGTTCTTCTTGAGGAGCCGGAAACACCGGTGGATGCATCCATGTCGATTTCGAAATCTCATCTTAAGTTGATAATTGATATTATCACCACCAAGAGCTGTTCAGAAGAAGGTCTTGAGGAAGCTACATCGCTGCTTCTGAATTTGTCTTATGGTCCACCGTCAACACGAAATAAGGTGAGATACCTTCATATGAAAATCTAAACCTTCATATTTGGTTAAAAAGTATTGTAGATGATACATAACAACATAATCTCATTTTTAGATTCTTGAATTGCTTACGGATGGCGTTAGAGAGTTAGGAAATACAGTCTGCAGTCACATTGCAGATCTTCAAAAAGAATTACAAGCACTCCGGAAGGAGTTGTCCGGCTGTACCGAAGATGGTACTTCGACTTCAGAACATGAAAATGAGAAAGGGTACAAGACGGATGCGGGAACAATAGTTGACAGGTTTATACTTGAATAGATTAAAAGAATATTTCTATTAATATATTTATTTGTAATGTATTTGCTGAACATACGACTCTTGCTTTTATCCCCTAGATTTACAAAGGAGAAAGTAATCATTCAATCCGGCGGTAAAGGAAAAGCTCCAACTGAACTTCAGCTCCCATCCATGGCTACTTTAACATCGAAATCGTCCAGCCAAGCTTTCTTCCTTCGACTTTTGAAAGTAATAATTAGTTTGAGAGATGCTATTCGCGCTGCAATTAAGAAACACAAGCAAAAAGGTATGTTGTTATGGGTTTTGTATTTTTTCTTCTGCGAATGCAAAAAAAATAATTTAAATTGTACTCTCAATGTACAGGCAATCTAGGTGGACCTCTCATGTCAAGCACTATTGTGGGCCCAAGTGGTACAGCCGGCGATGCTGGTCCTAGCAACGTTGCAGGCACACCTGGAAGACCAAGGGATCGACCGCGTGTTCCAGTAGATGATCCGTCGATTGATGGTTGGCCGATGGATGTAGATATGGAACCCTTTTTGTATGATTCAATGGATACGTCTGAACCAAGAGATACAAGGTAATTGTAATTATTATTACATAATTAATTGCTTTTGTACTAAATGCTTATCTGCCCAAAATTACATCCGCCACATATTAGAACTACATCCGCTTCTCGCCTGCCTAGAATCCGCCGCAGTGCAGCTTCTGACAGCGTGGAGAATGCTGGATCATCTTTGCCACCGTTGGTTGATGTGGACGAAACAGCTGAAGACGACAGCACTATTCCAGGACGCGCAGAACGCCGAGAAACTTCGAAAATTATGGCTGGGAATGACATCAAGGATAACTTTAATGAAAGCATTGTTGATGAAGCAAAGCTCCTACCTAGACTTAGTTCTTTGCTGGATTTAGACTCTCTGTGGGAGACATTGAGTCAATGTCTGCTTGAATTAGGCCATACTCCAGATCATCATGCTGTTTTAGTACTTCAGGTATGTCTGTAATTTGAAGAAGAATTTAATTCGTAGCAGCAACGTATCAAAATTTAATTTCTCTCTTTTCAGCCTGCTGTGGAAGCATTCTTCCTGGTCCATGCTTCGTCAAGCGAAAGAGAGGATAAGAAGCTAAATATACGCGAATCGAGAGAGGCTCAGCTGGCTCACCTACAGCAAGAATTGCCTCCAGTATCGCCGATAGAACCTAGTCGCGTTACAGCGAATTCCCAGCGAGACACTGAAATGATTGAATCGCAAAGCTCAACCATGCTTGATACTACTGGTGTAGTTGCGTCTTTATCTCCAGATACACAGAAGTTCTTGACTTTTGCCGGTAAATACTTATGAGCTACAGGTGTTGTGGTAAAATGGATAGCCCAGTTTTACAAATTTCTTTATACATCTGAAAACCATTTTTTACAGAAACTCACCGAACAGTTCTGAATCAAATTTTGCGCCAATCCACGCAACACTTGGCAGATGGACCATTTTCAGTTTTAGTTGATCACACTAGAGTCTTAGACTTTGATGTGAAGCGTAGATATTTCCGAACTGAATTAGAAAGACTGGATGAAGGAGTGAGACGTGAGGATCTTGCAGTCCATGTCCGTAGGTCACACGTCTTTGAAGATTCCTTCCGAGAGCTTCAAAGAAGACGAGCAGAAGAATGGAAGAATCGATTTTATATTGTATTTGAAGGTAAGCTTCGAATTAAAAACAGCAAAAGTTAAAGCTAAATGGATTGTTAAAACCATTCTAAATTTAAACCAAAATGTAGGCGAAGAAGGGCAAGATGCTGGTGGCTTGCTGCGGGAATGGTACGTCATTATTTCCAGAGAGATTTTCAACCCAATGTACGCACTATTCACCACTTCCCCTGGAGATCGCGTAACTTACATGATTAATCCCTCATCACACTACAATTCATCTCACTTGTTATATTTCAAATTCGTGGGGCGTGTAATTGGTACGACAAAAGCTTTCTGTGTTAAAATACTTTAATTTCGTAGCCCAGTATTAGGCACTGACTTATGTAAATTTTCTACCCTTTTTACGAGACTCTTGCACAAATAACTTTTGAGCATACAAATGTAAGACTATTTGGATCCAATTAATTCTGATTTTGTTTCCATAGACTAAATGCCTTTTTGGAAGGATTTTACGATATAATCCCCAAAAGACTGATTTCAATTTTCAACGAGCAAGAGTTGGAATTATTAATTTCGGGACTTCCTAATATTGATATAGAAGATTTGAAGGCTAATACTGAATATCATAAATATCAGCCCAATTCTCTACAGGTAAATTCGATGAGGTTCTTACTTTAATTTGGATTTTATTGCAAGCTTCACAAACATAATTGCGACATTATTTACAGATACAATGGTTTTGGAGAGCTCTTCGATCCTTTGATCAAGCTGAGAGAGCCAAGTTTTTGCAGTTTGTTACTGGAACGTCGAAAGTGCCTCTTCAAGGATTTGGAGCTCTAGAAGGAATGAATGGTGTACAGAAGTTTCAGATTCACCGGGATGATCGCTCCACTGATCGTCTTCCAAGTGCTCACACATGGTATTGTTTTAATTTTATTAACATATCATCTTTACTTAGCACCTTATTTCCTTGACCTAATTGTTGCAATGTGTTCCTTTATTTTTAGTTTTAACCAGCTGGATCTGCCAGCATATGAAACATACGATAAATTGTGCACTTATCTTCGGAAAGCTATTCATGAGTGCTCTGAAGGGTTTGGATTCGCTTAAGGAGAAAGTCAGTGCTTCTCTCAACGTTGAGTGATACAATTTATAAAGAAGTACCTCTATTTCAAAGATTATTTGCACGAACAATAATAGTTCTACCAAGCAAATTAGTTTTAACGATCATTTGTAAAACCTAATTTATCCTCTGTAGGATATGTGACCGAAAAGGTTAGTTTGAACTTGTAAATTTATACTGTGCGGAACGGTAATTTGATTTAATTTAATAATAATGTGTAGATCAATTTAATATTTGTATGATCATACTACATATTATTGCTGAAAGAGATAATATACTTATGTATGTTGAAGTTTCTGTAAAAGCTTATTTGAATCTTTCAATAAAGGTAAGATGATTCCGGATAAATCAGCTAAGAAAGTATTTTATGTGCATCCATTTTAAGTTCCTTTCAGCAACGTAGCATCACAATCACATCACATCCACAATTTTGCTAAGTTCATACGTTTGTCACAGTCTCTGTGTGGCGTAATAACTCATCTTAGGTCCGCTACTAACGCTTCTAAGCACCGACTTCACCTGTTGTCATCAGCATAAAAATTAATCTCTTTCTTTCACACGCACAGTCAGGTGTATTTCAATACAGCTGCGCATATAATGTTACGTCTTCATATTTTCATGCAAAATCTCATCACAACATTTGCAGGTTTGTGAAACCAAGCCCAACGTTCCACAGAGTTGTTAGGTAAGAGCATAGAGATTGTATGGTGATGGTGAGCTTCTAAAATATCAGAACCCGTATGATAATACATATATTGGGTTTCTAGAATTTCTCAGCCTCCTCTCCACAAATATTGACAACATCTAGCTAGATTATGGCAACCATAAACAGTAAATCACGATCTATCGCCTACGACTTGGGGCACAATGAAACGAAGACTTTTACCTGCGCATGCAGATTTCCTCCCCGTTCTCCGTTTCCGTAGAAGATGATCGGCAACAGCTTCCTTCATCGATTATTTATTTATGTATCCATGCATGATGATATTCAATACAACTGTCACTATATCTGTCCATACATCAGCGCAGAGACGGCATAATGGCATTTTAAAACGCGTCTTTAACCTAAAACGCAAAAGCAGAAAGAATGTTCTTTTAGATTCTGTACTGTCTCAACTCCCATAGCAAACATCCAAAAGATTGATAGAAATGAAACTCATCATTGTACGCTTGAATCCCATATTTCTCACATGCATGACTACCAGAACATTTTCCATCCCATATGCAAATATTGAGCAACTTCAACTCGCCACCTTCATCCAGTTCACAATAGAAGCTCAATCATTAATAACAAACTACGGTAAATGCGAACCATATCCTGATATTTCATATACAACAGCCTTTTGTCAACAGGAGTGATTAACAAAGGAAACGAAACCACATACATTCCCCTCCCCTGTAACTGAACAATTGGTAAGTTATAAACGCATAATTAGAAATGTCAGCACACTAATTATTTTTTTTTAAAAAAAGGATTTCAGTCAAAAATCATAATCACATCTCATACGGAGTACTATGCCCCACTCCTGCGTATTATCAAGGGGAAATTGCTACTCCCTCTCCAGAGAGTGGCAGGTGACATGCTGCAATATTCATCACACATTCTACAACACCACAATAGTTTATTACTTTCCCGTAGAGGAATGAATGCCGAGTTTATGTGAGCAGCAAAAATCGGTGTACTTTCTACCTGTGTGTTGTGTTACATATATTTATATACATATGCAATCAGTTCACTAATATTGACTACCCTCCTTACTCAATCTGCTACTGTCCTTGTGTACGTATGTTTATCTATATGGTTCCATCCAACACATAAAATTTTCCATCTGCCTCCATACCATATCAAATAGCAGAACAAGGACCACTTACACTTTCTGCTCAAAAACCTCCGATGAGTATAATATTTCAGCTAGTCAGCTCGTCTTTCTGTGTGTTTGTGCCGTGGAGCATGCTTATTTTGATCATTCCTCAGTAGTCGTCGTCATATCAGCACATTTACTTATATATCCTAGTCATCTTGTTCATAAAACATAAAAAGGCTGCTCTTGTTTTACTCACCATTGGCACAAGCACAGCCCACGTAGTAGTAGTAGTAGTAGTAGTAGTAGTAAAAGTAAAATTACCAAAAAAAACTTCTTTATATAGGGGGCTAGGAGAAGGAGAATTTAGGATTGCTTTATCAGAAAAGAAAAGATAGATGTGGCAGTAGGACTAGGACGGTGACAGACTTGCTGGAACTTGTTGACTTGGACTTTGAATATCTTGCAGACTTGCTGAAAGGTTGTTCAAAATTTCAATTGAATTTCTCACAACTTGCACTACTCTTTCTAGTCTTTCTCGAACGGAAAAGAAACTATAGAGTGTAGAGTTTAAACTGGGGAAAGGGATATCTTGAAACTGATCGGTTGATAATTGACTAGGAAGTAGAGAGAGAGAGAGAGATGAGTCATTTGTCATTTGCACAATAGGATGCGTTTTGTTGTTGCTGAGTTTGCACATAGATTGTTTGCATTTGTTGGTGAAACCAAAACTCTTGCAAGTTTGTTATATTCTCGGGGTAGAGCTTTGACTTACAATTTTACTGACAATTTTCTGATAGTGCAGTATTGCCAAAACAGCTGTTACGGTAGAGAGAGTAAACGTTATTTTAGAACTGCTGAATATAGCGGGGTATACGATTATTTTGTAAATTGCATTCCTGTAATCAACGCCGGTGGAATGATTGCCAAAATTGCGAAAACCAAGATTGTAATTCTTGACGGAGTTCCGTACAGGTGAGATTGATCATATTATTCATTATTTGTGTTGTTGTTTGTATTATTGAGTAGTTTGGATATATTTGCTAAAGGCATTCAATCAACCACATTTAGTGTTCTCTCCAGTAATGAAAGGCTTGAGAAGTAGACTAGGCTCAGCTCAAGGCTGTATGTGGCCGGCGAATGTTGTATGACTTGTGTGGGTGTCTATGGTCTATAGCATGTGTATGATCATGATCTGGATCTGGAATAGGGTTTGTGAAGCCTCTGGTCACTGGTAATTCCATAGCAAATGCAGTCGAAATACTACTCATTTACAGATTAATTACCGGAGGCTTCAGAAACCCTGATCTGGAAGCTTTATGGTACTTAAGTATCCATCAACTAACTTTCCGTCATTTATTTGTTAAATTCCAAAATTCAACAAGTCAGTTCGAAGTTAAAATCATTCTCCTCAAGATGAATTTAAGTACGTAATAATGGGATTCCTCATATTTGACGAATAATTTCATGTACACGAACAACATAGTTCCAAGGTTATTTAGATTAAATTACCGAATTGTTTTGGGGGAAAATCCAATTTGTGATTGCTAATCAATCTCAATTTTAGATTACACGACATCGCTGTATCGTTTCTCTTACTAATTATCTCACGACAGATGCATTTGATCAGAAATCATGAACTTTTGAGTATACAAGTACCCGGTTTCATTCACGCTTATCAAGAGGCATATATGTTGATTATCGTTTAGCTTGAAATGAAACCCATTCGATAAAAACCGTTGAACTCTAATGAGTTGCATCTCGAACAGTCTTAATATAACTTATAAAGCTGTTTAAAATCACGATTCACGCACTATTCATCTTTAAATCCATACATTTTCACCAGGCATAGTTGTTAGATGAATGAAGGGCTATGACAGTTTGGATTCACTGTGCATGTTGAGTTATTTTCATGCATTTAAGCCGAGTTTCTCGTTTAATCCCAATTGGAATGTATAGAATGAAATAGCAGAGGATACAATACAATACAAGAGGATTATAAAGCCAACATAGCATAGCAACAGGGACCGCTTCTACGCAGGCTTATCCTACAACCTACGAGCGTACTATATTGCCATTACGTACACTTTTATGTAGACCACTCGACATCTTTTTACCTTTGCAATTGGAATATTTGGAACGTTTTGCTGCTCCATTTTATATTGAATGTATTCGCTAAAGTCGATCTGTCTGGAAGTTAGTTGTATAAAAACGTTCCGGATTCCAAGAGACATTGCCCTTTCTGCACGTACTTGTTAGGAGGAATGATGAGATGTTTCCCAGAACCTTAAATGCTAAAGTTTATTACACGTCTTTTGATCATTGGTTTCCTTTTCCTTCCATACCCAGAAAAGGATTTCATGATGCTAGCACGAACACGAACTACGAACTCGAAATCTTTCTTCCACAGATGCCAACTATTTTAGAGAAATATGTTAGATACATACACAACAGATGCATGCATGCCTGTTGTATGAATTGGAATTCCATTTTCTCATAATTATTTGTTGTTAACAGCGATTTTCTCATTTTGTAGCAATACTCCTGTACTCACAGAAATGGAACTTCGTAGTTTGAGGAAGAATCTCACACCAGTGTATCCATTTGGTGGGCCAAATCGCGTTGCCATTCCGGAAGATAAAATTGAGTGGAGTACACCTTGGGCGGAATACTCTCCTCCGGAATTTACAACTGCTGCAATCTCGCAGGGTGACAAAGAGTGGGCAGATAAGGAGCTTCGATTGACTGACGTCGGACTCTGGCCTAAATGGAACCAACAGGATGGGGGAATCCACAGAAAGAGTCATCATGGCAATTACCGTACTGATGCTGACGGCTATCCTCTGAATCCAGCAGGACGAACAGGAATAAAAGGGCGTGGAAGTCTTGGTCGATGGGCTACGAATCATGCAGCTGATTGCATTATTACCAGGTAGTTACCTACGTAACATCGGTTTGCACTAAACATGTTCTCTTACCCGTGGGCTACATTCACTGGTTTTGATATTCGCTTTCACTCCTCGCATGTACATTATCTGAAACTTTCACTTTTACTGGTTCTGCATGTGTTCCATAATTAAATTAGTCATCGACAAGGACAACCTGAAACTTCATTCATTCTCGCCCATAGACATTAATGCAATGAGTCTCTGTCAATTATACATAGCCCATTCGTTGGGGGTACAAGTGAATGCAAATTCAGCTATGAGTGTAATCCAATTATTGTGAATGGCATTGCAGATGGAAGAAATTGGAAGATGGTAGTGTTTGCGTGAAAGAGGGGAAGCCTGTGCTTCAGTTTATTGGTGTCATTCGGAAAGATACTGGCGAGGCAGCTTTTCCTGGAGGCAAGCATTAATGATATTTTAAGTACTTGTAATAATGGGTTTAAATTAAATGTATTATTTCAATGACAAGTATTTTGATTCCGTAGGTATGGTGGATGCTGGAGAGGACGCTTTGACTGCTGTTAAGAGGGAATTCTTAGAAGAAGTATTTAGCATAGACGATGCAACAGAGCAAGAGCGTTCTGAACTTGAAAATGCTTTGAAAGGGGTATTTGATGGGGGCGAGACTATTTACAAGGGTTACGTGGATGATCGTAGGAACACAGATAATGCTTGGATTGAAACTGACGCTGTTAATTTTTCCCTGAATGACTCTGATGATGATGTGTTTCGTAATCTCAAATTTAAGGCTGGAAGTGACGCGAAGGGTGCCTTATGGATAGATATTGATAACAATGTCAAACTGTATGCTAGTCATAAAGCTATAGTTAGAATTATCGTTCAAAAACTAAATGCTTATTGGTAGAGTGGTATGGATGTCGAGTAATTTTGAAGAGATAAACGACTGTGTTTTTACGGTAAATTTTCCTATGTATTCGTTAGCTTACACTATGTATATTTCATATCTTGTTCCCAGCAACAGATAAGAATTCATCCCTATGATGTAATGCGAGCGTTCGCTCAGATAAATGTCCTAAGTACTTAATGTAATGATGAATATCTGCGATAAACTATCATTAATGCTAGTTGATGAATAGCACAAAGCAGATCCAGTGGTTTTGAATTACCAATATGTTGTTGTTGTTGTTGTTATTGTTATTGTACCAAACGTTTCATGCGTACGTTTGGCATGTTTTTCGTATTAAGTGATTATGGTGCTTATCGTCGAGTGAAGGTAAGCCAAATTAATTTACACGATAGTTAAATTAATTAACAGTCTATATTTATTCGTCGTCTCATTCCATATATTGTGGATTTAAAATATTATCATAGATGATATTTGCTGATGTACTAGGTTATTTATAACCTCGTTGATACTGTTTTTAGTATGTGTAGTATGTACTAATGTGGCAGAGATTGTTCGAAATATAATATTTATAAGTATTGTTGTCAATGTTTTTACAGTCACATATCCGTTAGTATAATTAGTATTACTTTAACGTGTTTTACCGTCCGATGTCAACAGTGTAATACGGAATAAAACATGGTTTTTTGTGATCCCTATGTTAAAATTCTTTGGGGATTTAAAGTTGAAGCACATTCTTCACAAATTTGATTGACATCGCAAAGTCAAGTGTTTTTAACTAAGCTGCTTAACACCAACTCTCGGACACATGTGGTACATTTACTGTCGTTTTTATCACGTCATCTCTCATTATCAACAAATGTAGTTCAAATGATGGGGAATTAAGTGTTCATTGTTTGAAGGGTAAATGCTTTCGTAGTGCGAATGTGAATTCATTATAATTTGCACTGTCACGGCATACAAACAATTTGATAAAAGTAAAGATTTTATCAGCTTCCGTCTGACAGTTCTTCTACTCATGAATGCCATAAAGCTCAAGCATCCATTCTTATATAACCTGAACTATCAAAGAAGGCATGCAGCAGTTACGTCTCACGCTCATAACGGTTCTCTTTTGGTCTTGATCCGCACACGGTCTGCAATTGTTGGGTACGCCGTCGTCGTTGTCACTCATCGTAACCCTGCGAACAATATTCGCATGATATCTTTCACTGCGCTCCATTGCAAATATTCGTTGTCTCTTACGCTTCTCTTAAGCATTATGTCTCGAAATATGAATAAGACGACGGTATTATCTTTGTGGAAAACTCTTTTAGTGATACAAATTTTCACTCCTTACTCCAATGGAGTCCCAACTGTGGAAGAGTATATGCGTGAACGTGCATCTGCGATACAAGTAAGAATTACTGTACTCACCATGAGACTACCGTTTGCTTTTATTCACTTTAAATTTGCTTGAGAAAAACGGACCTTTGAATGAACAATTTCAGGCTGACACGGAAATGCTGCTGGGAGGATCCATGACATTTACAGACTCTCGTGAAGTTTTAGTGAATGAAATAATCATGTCATTTAAGAATCAAGAATACAAAGAAGGACTAGATTCCAATGGAAGATTCTTTGCAGCTTCACAGCATTTCTTTCACTCCAAACCAAAAATAGACAAATCCAACATTTTCCAAATAATTAAAATGATACCCAAAGGTTATTACTAACCAGTTGCATACAGTTAACTCACATAAACAAGTCCATTATCTAACTCTCTGTTTTATTGTACGGTAATATTTGATTTAGGTGCTGGGTTACATATGCACGACTCTACCGTCGGAGACGTGAAATATATTTCTTTGAATCTCACAAGATGGGATAATTTATATTACTGTGTTCAAGACTGGGATCATCTTTTATTCCGCTTTTCCGACAGTCAACCCAGTCAGGACTGCTCACCAACCACGAAGTGGGAGAGTGTCGCCAGCCTACGCCAGGAAGCCTCCAGCGAAGCGTGGGTGAACGATTGGTTTCTTTCAAGTATGTCTATGTTCACCCCAACGCCTGAAGGTAATAATAAAGAAATATCAGACCATAAAAAACATAAAAAGATTTTCAGCAATTATTAGTTTATGAATCAATATACGTATTATGCATAGTCACATATCCTGATACAAACGCTGGGTGGGTTCTGTTTGAGAAAAAAATCACCACAATTAGTGGAGTTCTTAACTATGAAAAAGCGCTCAAGGACAATTACTATCAAGTTCTTCAACAACATTATGATGACAACGTGATGTATGTTGAAATGAGGGGACTGCTGAGTTCGGTAAGGGGAAATTTCGTTCATTCATACACATTTGGGTTAGATTTCAGATTCTTAGATTGTCCCAAGAATACTTTAATAACAAACTGTATATGGAAATGTTTCCAAACCTCGTGTGTAGGTATATCGTCTCAATCAAAGTGAGCTTAGTACTTTGGAAGCTTTACGTCTCTACAAAGAAGCAACGGATGAGTTTATTCGAGACCATCCGGACTTTTGGGGAGCCAAGTACATTTTTGCTCCACATCGGTTCCACACGCCTGCTGAAATTCAAGAAATGTGAGTCCGTGCAAATTCTTTTTTGTCTTCTTCATGCATGGTAAATTTAAGTATCGCATGGGAGCTTTATGGAATCATTTCATTGTAGGATTGAAGAAGCCCTCGTCATGAAAGCTACCTTCCCTGAGTATTTCGCAGGATTTGATTTAGTCGGCCAAGAAGACAAAGGAACACCTTTGGTTGGTTTCCTTCCTCAGCTTTTGGATGCATCGTCGAAAGATATTAAATTTTTCTTCCACTCGGGAGAAACAGGTACTTTGTGACAATGCAAAAAAAAACACAAGCTACCAGTTATTTCTGTCTCTCGATCGTTATGACTTTACCGCTTGTTGAATGACATAGATTGGCATGGAACGAAAATAGACGAGAATCTTGTTGACGCCGTTTTATTGAACACAACGCGGTTTGGCCATGGATACGGATTGTTCAGTCATCCACGTATTTATCAAATGGCTAAAGACAAGGAAATTGCAACTGAAGTTTGTCCCATATCAAATCAAGTACGTTTAGCAAGGATACTGTTTAAAGCTATGTATTTGCTTGACCGTATAACACAAAAATGGATATATGAACAGACTTATGCACATTTGTTCTTATACAATTTTGCGTTGCCATTTGTAGGTTTTAGGTTTGGTTCAAGATTTGCGAAATCATCCTGCAACGAATTACTTACGGGAAGGATTTCCTGTGGTTGTTGCTAGGTATATTAAAATTTTAAAAGTAAGCACATGTCTGTTTAATCCCCACTTGAGTAATGATTACTTCCGGCGGTGTATTATATTTAGCGATGGTCCAGGTATGTGGGGAGCATCTGCACTCTCTCATGATTGGTACATGGCTTTTATGGCATTGGCTGGAAAACGAGCAGATTTACGATTATTAAAACAACTGGCTATCAATTCCATAAAGTAAAATTCCTTTATCATCATCGAAAACTAAAACTAAACGTACGCCAATTAATATGACATCTAATTTATACGACTTAATGACAGATTTAGTGCTATGAGCGGAACCGAAAAAATATCTGCAACCATGAAATGGGAAGCCCAATGGGATGCGTTTCTGAACAATGTGATTCAAAAATATGGCAAAGACTCGGATATGGAAATGATGAACTGGATTTAGAAGGATTCAATTCAAAGACTCGTGATCATGAAGTAGATCTTTTACAAATGAGTTTGGGTGTGTTGCATTCCTCATTTTGTCGATTCGATATAGCAAAATTAAACTTGCTGAAAAATGTAATCAATGTAAAAAACCTAGTTTAGAGTAATTTTCTTTCTTTCTTGGGTGATATTCTAGAATTAATCAACGGATATTGTCAACTGCCAATGATCAAAATCAAAACACCAGTCTCCTCAGTTACTATTATTGTATGATTGTATGTATAATTTAGACTGAACTCATGACATTAAAATATATAGGAAGCTTACACCAAAACAATTTTTATTAATCCATAATCACGATAATATTTCATAAAAAGATGATATTTTGTCTATAAGGAATTGAATATAAAGCTGAATCACTCACGAGACTAAATAGCAGAGTATTACGATTTCCGTAAGAAATTTATCCAAGTTGAAGACATGTGACATAAATAAAATGGCAATTTGATATTACTGTTGCAGCAATCGTAAATATTTACTATACTTTTTCGTAATAGCTGGAGGTTGATAAAATGACTTAATATAACAATGGTTGAAATCATTTATTGGAATTTTTAAACATATAAATGCAAAAAAATAACTTGGGATGATGCCTTAAAGCAACATCCATCCAAGATATTTATCAAATATGCTTACACGCCATTCAAAAAACCATTCACAGACAACAGATGTGACGGTTTTGTCAGTAAAAATAGATTCAGAGCACAGAATCCTACCCGATTTCGTCATAAATACAAATACGATTTATCTTATTCATTCTAACTAAAGGACTAACAGTGTATGGTGTATATCACGAATGAGAAATATTGTACTGAAGGTAACTTCCGAACACCAAGTTTTTTTAAAAATATAATCTACAGCATTTAACCTAAAAATTTAAATCGAAAATTATTTTCCCTTAACAAATTCATCTGAGATTCATGCAACGATGCCTATTTTATTATCATGCTACAAAATTAGAATATGTATATATATATATATATATATATAATCCTCTTTCGCGAGTTCACTGCGTAAGTATATGATGTATTTTAATTAAAATAATCCATTTCGTCAATAACATTTATACCCATACACACTCTAGTATCTGGGGAAATACATTGCGAGAAAGTTACTGCTTGAGTGATGAAGTTATATAGAGTTAAATTTGGATGGAGCGGAGTTCAGTGTTTTCGTCGCCGTCTAGTGAAAATATCATCCACATATGGCTCTCCAGGATCTGGTACGAACTCGCTGATAGCTTCAGCAATTGTTTTTGGCGGAATATAGCTAACACCCATTCCACTCGTACTACTACTAGCTTGACTATCGCTTTGATACCCTGAGCTGACGCTGACATATCCATCCTGCTCAAGGACATGCTGGAAACTTTCTGCATTAAAAGTAGGAGCCAGAAAAAGTTCATCTCGGTCAATATCAGGGCATCGACTGGTCATTATTTTTGCTCCCACTGGGTATTTATCCATGTTTACGTTGTGGCCGTGGCGTTTCAAGAACTTGGTTATAAGTTTGGCGGATTCTTGGGAAAATAGAGTATCAAAGTTGACTGATAAATTTTTGTGACTGAGCTGTAAAAACAAATCAAGGAGAAGTTATATGATGAGAATTAATCTTAGAAAAAACAATATGAAAATGTCTGCTAGATTTGAAATTCATATCTAATGCCAAATGTATACCAGTGCAAGAACAGCGTAAAAGTGACGACATGTTTCCGAGTGATCAATTTTTTTCATATGCGAAAATATGTCAACCAGTCGTATCCAACCTCCAGATCCATCAATACTTCCATTGACTGATGATCTTCTAGAACTGCCACATAAATTCCAATTTCGCATATCTTCAGAACGAGGGGATTCTGCCCCGCTTTGTGATGGAGTTGGAGACAAAGGACACCCAAACTCATCATTTTCTGCTTCTAGACTTTCTTTGCGAGTGACGTCCATCACCTCCATCTCATATTTCTTTACATCAAATATTCCCTGTTGGGCTTCTTTCTTCAAAACACATTTAACCTTGTCTTCAAATTCTTTTATTCTTCTAAAAACAGCTTTATCATTGTCCGTTCGCTAAATTGAGAAAAAAAGTTTATGATGCTTTGATCTAAAAGTTTATTCTGGTATCTTGACATTGTCAACCAATTTAGATACATAATCTAAATCTTACCACATGCCACTTTTTGTAACGACTACATATAATACGCTTCAAAGTAGCTATCATTTGACTAACAGGAATATCAGCGTCTGATTTTGATTGTTTTCCTTTGTGAAACTCCTCAGAAGCTTGAAGTCTAACTTGGCTAAGAAGTTCTGCAATCGATGAAATGGTTTGATCGGTTTCTGATAATTGGGAGTCGGACAGCTTAATGGGTTCCGGATTTGGATCTGATGCAGCATCTGGTAAAATAATGAAACAGAACAGTGAATAGTTTCCTGCATAAATGATGGAAAGCATATTTGAAATAATACGACATCGTACCGCTTGGAGTTCGTTTGACCAATACACTATTATTGCTAAGGAGGGTGACAGCTTGAAGAAATTTTTGCTGATATGCTTTGAACATATCATGTTGCATGAGACCATAGTCAAATGGTAGCCTTTGCATTTCATCGACAAGGTCATGAAATCTTTCTTGTACGTCATTGGATAGATGATCTAGCGTTTCATATTTTTGACAATCTGAAGTCTTTGTCAGCATTGATATTGCTTGCGTCAGGTCACTGTCAGGTTCTTGTGAGTTATTATTAGCAGTGTCGCCATCAGTACTTGCTTGTGACTCAAGACACGTTTTACACTCATCGTTGTCGTTGTCGTCACAATCAGGCAAGTCATTATTGTTTATTGTCACCTTCTTTCGTCTTCTTCCAACTTGGATTTCTAGTAATGGAGGCAAAGCTTCATCGATATTAATGTCACCATTTTCCGCTATAAAGGCTTCAATTTGCATCAATTCTTCGTAACAGGACATTAAATCTGGTGGATCTTCATCCAATTTCTTTTTCTTCAATTTGTAGTCTCTATCATTTGTCTATACAGATTAAATGTGTAGTTTAAATTTAAACCGGTTGCAAGGCAGTGCATTGTTTTAGTTTATATTTAATACGTATATACTACTCATACTTTTTCCAGTTTTAAAATAACTTTTAATCTTTCTGATTGCCGTCTAGTGCAGCGTCCAGACATTTCGTTGAATATTTCGACTTCTAGTTTCTTTGCAACTTCTTCATTCAATTCTTGATTTTCATTTTCAGCTGAAATAAGTCAAAAGGGGGTATAAATATCTAAATCATTGAATTACTTAAATAACTCAAAAATGGACCGTCAAACATACCGTTGATTTCCAAATCACAGGGTTTCTCAGTTTCATTCTCATTTTCAATTACTATAATACTTTGATCATTATCGCCTGCATTGGGCAAGTTTACGATATCGGTAGCACCGGGTAGATCCATTGCATTACTGGAATTTTCCAAACTCTCATTAGGGTTTTCTGTTTCAGTTTTTAGTTCAGTAACTCCTGCATCATTCGTTTGCGCATCATTATTATTAAGTCCGGAGGAATCTTCGTTTCCTTCAGTTACGCTCTGTGACGAAGAGGTTTGCTCCGGATCTACAGCTTGTTCTCCTGAAGTGTTACCAGAAGCGTCAACCTCAGTCGCGCTCGCTTCTTCAGACGCTTTTCTTTTATTTTTGTTTTTCTGCGGAGGTTCCCTGAAGCAGTTACAATTTTTATTTAGAGAACAAGAAACAATAACTAACATAATAATAATAGTAATAATTAAGAATAATTGAGGCATTCATTACTTTCCACTGACTCGTGCAGCAAATGCTAAAATGTCCTCGTGCAGCGATTTTATTTGAGAACAGAATACATGAGTAACACTTGACAGTAGTAATCCAGACTCGGCAAGATCCACATCCTCAGGGGTTTGCGCATTCAAATGATCAAATACGTCGTCGACGACCTGATACAACCAATCAAAATGATTTTAACATTTTTCTCGAGAAAATCCTGTGTAGTTAAACCTCCCTGCAGTTAAAATTTTCATCTTACTTGTTGTAATTCATTATCAAAGGGATCCTTAATTCTCTTGAGTTTCAAAACTGCATCCCGTGTTTCAGCAGATAGCTGATAATTGTACATATCATCCTCATTCTCGTCAGCAGATTTCGAACGTGCGTGATTATTATTCGTCTTTCTACGCTTTGGTGGTTTTGATTGATTAGTTTTAAAACTACGCGAGCGTTTTAAAATAGTTTGACTAGACATCGGAGACGAAGAATAGGAATCTGTGGTAATACTGAAAACACGGAAAAAAAACATTTTATTTGCTAGCTGTATCTGTATGCGATGAGCGTTAATACACTTTATTGGGGTTTTATGAAGCGTGAGCCTAAGAGTCATGTCAGAGAATTAAGGAAATAATAAAAATGAATAAATGGCAACTAATATGCATAATTGCACACAAACAGCAGTCAAATTCTAATCGTTGGCAGTCTTCTAAGAATCTAGCTTTTAAGAGTTAACCCAGTTCTATATAACTTTATTTTTCTTAATTGTATCATTGTGCATACATACCTGAAATCCATGATTCCATATAAGCCGTAAACGTTCCACTACTAATGAATGATGTAGATTTCCTTTGTTAAAGCCAATATGGTACTTAAACATCAGCCACTCGACTCACATACAACGGAATAGCAGTGCAACGCTTGCATAAATGTAAGTGGTTCAATTAAAGTCGCCCATGCAGTTTATCATTGTTCTTATTCTCAGGAAAGAAATTGTTTCCTAAATATGCAACAAACATTATCCAACGTGCTCAAAATATATATATTTTTAAATTTTTATAGGTCAGCACTAAATCTACTATGTAAACTATAAACTCATATATACATGCTTTCCAGTAATGAGCTATTGTGCAACAAATATCACTTCTACTCTAAGAGTTTTACATTATTTCATTATGAATAATCACATTTTGCATTCATTTTTAGTCAATGATAAAACCGAAAGGGATAAGGAATCAAAAGCCAGTGTCAAAATTTTGGATTTGCAACAAATTAGGGATTTCATGGAGCTGCACTTAACAACTTCACTCATTCTCTGTAATAAATGGAATGATGTCTCTTGGAAGCTCATGCTTTGCTGTTATTCTTTGAATAATTCTTACCACACAATCAAGATTATAGGTCGCTCTGAAAGGTGTGATGAGAGGATTTGTACTTTGAAATCGCAATCTTTTTTAAATCTTTTACACAATGATTAACAGCGATTTCTCCTTTCCAATATACCAATATTTCACGTTGTGGAAATTGAGTACATGAAGCTTTAGTTTTATTACAGTGACCATTTTCCAAAACTGCACTTTAAACTGGGCTAAAAATCGATTTAAAATTCAGACTTTAGCAGCACACCAATGACCAAGAGTTGGAAAAAAGTAGGGATATATACTTGTCTCCCTCTGATCCCTGCCGTGTTTTTCTATATTATTTTGATGTTGATGAGAAGCTAGAGGTATTCCAAGAGGGTGTTCTAAGTTGCTTGTACCTCTTTCTGATTATGTTACAGTACTACCGAGAGTTTTCTCACAGTATTGGGAAACATTTCTTGGCACACTTAACTTCCAAGGTGATAACGTACCTAGTTAAGAAAAATTCAATAATAAAATAATCCATAAAATCGAGTAAAATCCTACTTGTGAACTCTTCTATCATACTTTTTAATTTGGGTCTTAGGACATCGACACTGTAGAGTATACAGGCATTATAACGCTGCCGAGCATATACACAATGATAAAATGAACGTGGTCATGATATGCTTTTCATGCATATGGAAACTCCATCCAAAAATGTTTATACATATTTATATATGCCTACTAGCATGAACAATGTATGATATTAAAAAAAAGCCTGACATGAACGCTTCATGCACCTTGTTGATTGTTGCATGAACTACAATACAGAAAAAGCGATTACGCGTTGCACGGGTTGGCTTGAATTGAAACCGTGGCAGACCATATCCTACAGACATTCCGTCGTATGCTCAACAGAATCACAGATCACACTCATCACGTATGTGTATCATCTCTGGTTTCCACATAAAATCACCATATATTCTGACAACATACTATAAACTTGAGAGCTTCTTGTTCGTAAATGATTGGATATCGTGGTTTTGGAGAGTGACCACGGTTTACGATATGGTAACACGGTGAGATTTTAACTATGTTATGCAGTATTAAATCATATATAATATACTTGTAACATGACTATTGGAGATATACTTGTTGCCTTTTGTCGGCAAACATGTAAATCACCGCTGCTAGCGCTGGCACCGTCAGACAGGGTATACTATGGTCAGCGAACATTGACTTGAACTATACCAATGAGATTCTCACAAATTATTCTGTTATCTTACTATGATTTTACTATTCTTTCCTGCATAACCTCGGTTTCAAGGTAGAGATTAAATTTATCATATTTCTGCAGTCCTCGCTGAGTTGCTTCAATTTGCAATACATAATTAATGACACTTAAACCATGTAAGAGAAAGAATGGAAGAATTGAGTAATAACGTAAATGACAATGAAAGCAAATTGATTAAAAGCTAAAACTGTATCATACATCGACAGCAAATAAGTAAAAATTATTTCCCTACCCACCATGTTTCATTATTCTTTCGAGTTCACTTTTTTTATTCAATTCCGCAGTACTGAAAAGACCGAATTACATCTTTAAAAGATATCATGCGAAATTCGCTTCTGAAAACGACACGGTTCTCTTTTATCCAATACTAAATATACTATACGATAAATTATGCAAAATTTAGATTCCGTACCCAACATTTATGTACTACCAAATATATTTTGAAGGAATTCCTAAATACTTCAAGGTCGATATGTCGGTGAACCACGAAATAAACTAATTATTAACGACAGATTGTAATGTAATGATTGTTCTTCGATGGCACCCACAACATCCATATAGTCCTAATGCCAGTGTGTATTGTCATACGTGTACTTTAGTCGATAAGCTTCAGCTACAATCAGGCTTATATCAGCGCTTCCCCAATTTTGAGTAGGTAAGTTCTGAAGCAGGAGCATCAATCCCTGTCAGGATTTAAGAAAAAGAATCATATTTCATACATATTGTCAAGCTCGAGAATGTACTCATAATACAACTTCATGCAATTTACCTGAAAGTCCTTTTGTAGAACAAGCTGATCACGCCAGTGACGAAGGAATGCGGCACACACGTATAGCAATACTGAGCCACATCCATCTGGTTCCGAAAGATAAGTGTCCCAAAGTCTTATTGTACAGCGTAAAGGTAGCTCTCTCATTAAAAGATTGTTCATCCATCGAAACGAAAACTGAAGGTAGTCAATTTCGTGTCTCTGAAGATGATGATGTAAAGAGGCTGTAATAATGTGCAATAATGTAATAGTTTAGTTGAGTATGAGCATTGGTAACTTGTTAATAATGTCAAAACTGGAAAAATAGTATTGACAACTGACCATCGATACGTTCAATCAGTTCTTTTAGCTTCTTGACTTTTTCTTGTATGCCTGTCTGAGCAAATATGTAGTTCACTTGTATACTATCAAGAAACTTAGACATGCACCAGTACGAATCAGCCTCAATATTATTCCTCATTTCATCGTTCAATCTGCTAACTTCAAACGTTTCAACTTCCACATCTAAAATCACACGTACATCAATGTAAAAAAAGAATTAAATAATCCAAGCGTTAATTCATGATCCAGGTCTTTTCCCACCTGATGGAAGAACTTCTTCTAGGAAGACAACGAAGAAAGGTGTCACTAAATCGTTCATGCCTTGAACGTAACCGGATGCAGGATGTCGTATTGCCCAAATAAATAAAATTCTTTCAAACATTTCCTGAACTACTCGCTGCTGAAATAGGGCTATTAAGGGGCACATTCGGGGAATATCGATGTGTATCTGTTCAATAAAATAGTTGTTTTAACAATAAAATGAATATACATATTTAGATTAAAGGTAGTTATGTTTAAATTACACACTTGACGAAAAGTATCCTGGTGGGTTTCTTCTTTTCTAGAGTCGTAGTATTGCTGTACGCATTTCCAATATTCTTCACGTTTTCTTTGAAGTACTTGCTCCCTGCGCTCTATATTTGATGGGAGATATCCCTGAAATTTTAAATATAATTGTCAAATGTAAACATCTCTATCTAGTGTACAATCAAATATAAAGTCATCAGTAACTTACTGCGAGTAACTTCCAGGTGGTCCCTCGTACGGAAACTGGAAGTCCTGAATAACTGAGAGACTGTAATTCCTTCAGATCTGTACTACCCGATCCTTGTAGCAGACTTCGAATTTTGTCAGCCTTACCTTTCTCACTCTCTGTCTCTACAGTACAAATAAACATGATTTTTAAAAATAAAAATGAAAGTTTATCTGACCATGAGACGAACTAATAAAATGAAACGAGAATGTACCATGTCTATTAATAACTTTCGGTTTTGTTGCACTGTTTCTGAGGATACCAGGCACTATGGGTTCAGAGTTCCCATTCGGTAGGTTAGAATAAAGTGCAGTTGGCTCGGGCTTAAATTCAGTTTCTTATACAATTCAAATACAAATACTTTAAGCACCTGCATTACTAGAGCCTGCTTGTTAATTATAACTACTAAATATTTATGGACGTTGAAACTTACCAATATTAGCATTCACAATAGCATTTGGACCCGAATCGTTTGAACTAGATGGCAAAACTGGATCTAATTTCGATTTTCCAGGATGTGGGTAATGAACATCAGGTTGGACAGAGGGTAATCTTGTAGGAGAACTAATAGAACCACTCCGATGGCTATTGATTACGCTAAGGGCAGTTGATTGAGCGACCCTTTTGCTTATTTTTACATCGGCTAAACATATAATGATTTAAAGGTTTGCTACAATCGATTCAAATAAAATATACAAAATACTCCCTACACCATGGTTTATACCTGCAGAAATGACAGAGAATTCATCATCTTCAATATCCCAGGCATCTCGGACGCTATCTTGAAAATCCTGAAACGATGACGTTCCACCGGAAGACTTAGGTTTCCCCCATGTGACAGCTTCCTTGCTTGGACTTGGTCTACAATGTGTTTACATAATAATAACTATGATATACTCTTCTTAAGTCGTAATTTTAAGTTTCAAAATAAAGATGCAATTTTCTTGATTGATATGGATTTTTTTCTCCTTTACCTTCCTGGCACCGTTTTGCTATTTTTCTTCCAGAAAGACATCGTCGAGTCGGCATGGTTGGAACCCTTATTATTTCCACATTTCTCCATTAACAATCCTTTTCTAAAAAAATAACAACCATATAATTTCATATTAACCATGTGTTATCATAAACCTTAACCTTAACCATATATTATTTACCTCAACAGCTTTCTCCACAAAATCAATTGGTCATTAACCCGCAAGGTTAGCGTTATTGGCTAAAATTTGAGTAACTAACAACTAATGAAAACGGAATCAATTATCTGGTCTAGAGTATTAGGCCATTAAGTCATTGCAGACTTTTACAGTCGGTATTTCAACTCTCAACTAATCAATAAAAATGTCGACGTGACCTGCAAAAACATAAAACCACAATTTAAAACATGACAATGATTATATCATAATTTTAATAGTTGAATACGCAAAATATTTTGCTCTAATCAAGCCTAACTGAATAATATTTCAAGTTTCACTCTAGTTACTAGGGTAATTAAAAGTAATCAAATAAAAGAAAATTAAATTCCAATTATAAGATTATTTTAACTCATGACTTACAAAATTGTTATTCCATTTTGTTTATATGGTGAACTTGGATTGGAGTCGAGAATAAACACAGATAAAGTTATAAAAATATTATGCCACGACAAATGACAATTAAAACTTTTCGTTGCTTGTGAAAAGAAACAATTACAAACAACTAATACATGAATTCTTCCCAGCTGTCGGAAAAAGCTTCCGTACAAAAACCGTAACTAATTGTTGAAAGGGAATTGATTGTGTTTGTTTCTATATTTATAATCTGCTCTTGCCTTGTGCCTGCCTGTTGTCAGCTTGTAGCTGATGTGCTATTGGCTTTCAATCAGTCATCATATATTTAATCAGTCAAATTCGTTAAACCATGTGAATTATAAAAATGAAAAAACAACAGCTTTATTCAACCAATTTAACAATAACTAAAATAGGCTAAAACTGGTGACAGAAAAACTGGTGACTGGACAGCTCAAACAATCAAATGTTTTTCAGTACTTCTCAACTCACGGAGAACTAAAACTAAGCAAAAGTCCCACAGAAAGTAACAGGTAAAATTAGTGTTGAATGTAAGGCAAAACCCCACTGAAAATAATCACACATGCACCAAGTGACAAGGGGAACGGGTAAAGGTTAGTTTAAAACTTAGTAGTTATGCCATTTTAAACAAGTTGTAAAAGTTGAAATTATTCACTATTCACATTTTGTCGAAATTATACATTACTCGACTTCTTTGGCTCTGTAAATCTGATTATCGAACCAACACGTGTGACGGGACGAGCTATAACTTTTGATTGACAACTGGTATATTTCATAAAAAGGAAAAGAACTTAGCTTGGAACTGAACCAGGTTAAAAAAATTCATAACATAAATATTCAACCCGTCAGGGAAAAATATCACCACCGCCACACAACTATCTCTTCAGACTTTAGCTTATTCATGAGTTAGTACTTTTATAGCTGCGCTCATTTGACATTTCTCAAAAAGCCCAACTGACACCACATTCCCGAACCATTTTCCACAATTTCAAACCCGAAACAGGGAAACAACCAACTCACAGAAAAGAAAAACCGCATATACACAATAAAATAACCAAAATAATTAACCCTTCCGCATCCCGCTAACTACTCACTTGACCAAAACATTTAAAATATCTTAATTTTTCCCGTTCTTTCTCATTTACTCAAAGAAACGTCAAACCTCGACCCCATAGCCAGGTAACCAAAGTTGAAAGCAAAAGGTAACCTCTCTCTCTCTCTTTTTCTAGGTGTCCACCTACCACAGACAGAACACTTTTTTTCAAGCGGAAGATGAAACAAGAAAATATTTACAGATGCTCAAAAATATTGGCAAAAATGTGGCAGGATGTTTTAGCACTAACTTATATATACTGGTGGAGAGAGGAGTGTGATGTCACAATAAAAATGAAATCCTACCGTGAAGGTTTGAAATCATATTGTTTATTTCTTTTCGGTTTGGCCCGTTCTCTGTTGCTATTTTTCAGAGATATGTATAGCTGGCTGTATGTCGGTATTATTATTGTTATCATTCATATCAGTCCTCATCCTTTACGCGACGATCTACTTTTGTTCCCAAAAATCTCAGAGAGTGTTTTATACACACACAAGGTTATACTAATACTTGGAGAATATGTGTATTCAGTTGGTGTATGAGTTGAATACACATAGACACATCATAGTGATGACGATGACACAATGTATGTCTTTACAGCATGTAGTGGTATGAATGAAGCATACCTTATTTTTCCCCTTGAAGACTTTCCCTGGTAGAAGCTTGCATTTCTGACATTCCGCCGATGTACTATGTTGGTTGGTGGTTTTTGTTTAATGCCATCTCTCATGAGAGGTACTCCTCATTTCAGTCTTGGCTTAGTTAATGGAAAGTAATGAAGCGTGTAGCGAATTGCTTATCTGGAGCATTGTCATCAAAGCTTGTCAAAAAGGAGAAATATATGAGATTCCAGACAGTAGTTATAGCTTGTTTATGCGTATGAGTGTAATGTCACAGATTTTTTTTCAAATATGTGGTTGTGTGACCCCACATATTTGGAAGAAAATGAAGATTTACAGATATTCTATTTTGCTTGTGTGATGACATGATGGGATTTTTTACGAGGGTTGACGTGGTGGATTTGAATAAAGGAGACATATTAAAATTGAAATGTATTGTCATAAAATTCAAGGCTAATGTTTAATTGCTGTAGACGCCAATACAAATGATAACAATGTCAAGAATCGCTGTAAAGGTTGGATTTGATAGTGTGCTGCTTTTTATGCTATTAACTCCTTGGCTTGTATTATTTCATGGATGGATAGTTGGTTTTTCACGTCTTGAGTTACAACAAAGCAAGTTTAATGAGGAGTATAATTCAATATATTTTTCCTAGTAATCTCACAAAGGAGTTTCTAATTATTACTTTTTGAGCATTTTATTATGCAAGCCACCTAAATGGGTCTATTATAGAGATTGGGGTTACCGTTCAAAGATAGAATATAAAACATTCCGCTTAGTCAAAATCAAGCAAGTTTTCAATCATCAATTTGTACATTTATTCTAGTCCATTAATTCCTTTGTTTAACATGTGCCCTCAAAACTGCGATATTTTCAATCTTATCATAAAGCTTGTTATATGGGCTAATTCTTAGTAACTGACACACATTCCTCAAACACGTACCTCAGTATTCTCTGCTAATTCATAGCTTTCAAAACCGTATTCCTTGACAAATTGGATAAGTAAGAAAACATGAAGTTCGATAATCAAGTAGAGAAATTTGGTGACATATGAGAATACCAAAGAGAGCACAAATTCTTATGAAAATGCTTGTCCCGTTTGCATTTCCTTACTGCCTTTATACAGTCACATTGTCAAGTATTTCTCATGCCTATTTACTGAAAGAATGTATATAGCACAGATATACAGGGTGTCCTGCAAGTGTGCGTATTTCTGAGCACACACATGGCTCCGCACATACATGTGAATATCCTAGATGTTATTGATTGTGCACACATCTTTTGATGTACCAATATGAGCAAAACATAAACACTTGAGAAAAAAATCGAGGAAAAGGGAAAGTCGAAGTTAATTTTCATTTATAGACAACTCTTCTTCTTGGCAATACTGCTACTACTACTTACCACCCACTAAAACAACTCCATTTATTTCCTGTCGCCTCTCTTCTCTCTAGTCTTGCTAAACAAAATGAGAATTGGAGCCGAGTGAGTAGTCTAGTAGCCAGTTCTAGTGGTTTCATCTTTAAACATAACACAAGGTAAATAAATAAATACAAAGGTTGGTAATTGACTTTGTACGTTGGAGCGTGCCGCACTGGTAGAAGGGTATATAGAGCTACTATAAAGTCTAATTAAACAAATCTTTTCCCCATATCCATTGCATAGTTTGTTCTGATTATTTTTGAAACGTGTGTGAAATAATGTGTAAGCAGCACTGATAATGGTGAGTATAATGGTGAATACATATGAATGATATTATTGTTCATTCAGTGAAGAGATAATCATGTTGTTGTTGCTATTCTATAGAGAAACTAAAATGTAAGATATATTTGCAGAGAGAGAAAAAATTGCATTAGCACTGCATATAAGAATGCCAGCCGTGTTAGCACTCCTACCAGTGCTGCTTACGCTACTTTATATTGTGAATCCACTGACCTACAAACATTATTTCCCGTTGCAGGTGCCTTTTGTATGTATGTGTGCAGCACGACGAGGACTGTTGTCTTTTAATGGCTTTGAAAATGTCACTTGGTACATCTAAGCAGGAAAAGAGTGAGGTCCCCTGTGATCATCAGTTTTGCAGCATTGAAAGTGGGATTTTTGCCTCAACAAGTGGGACTGACGTCGTGACAAAAACATACTCCTCTGCGTTTATCCTCAGTGATAAATTCTCATTATCTGTCGTCGTTCCTTTCCTCCCAGTGAACTCGTCTGTTGTTATTCCTCATTGGCAAATAAAAACACTGGACCCATTTTGTCGGTTTAAAAAAATAAACTGTGCTCAATTCCTTCATCATTTGTGCTGCATTGTAGATCAAACTGGTTTGTTGTCTTACTGGATTTCAAAGGGAAAGCAAGAGAGGATCATGAGACCTGCTGCAACTTGACATGTTTTTAAAAACATTTATTGACTTGGACTGCTTGCTCAAATTAGCTGCTGCAGTTTTTCTACGTTGAGTTGGTTTACTTCTACTTTCATCCTGTTTTTCTCACTTTGATGATGTGATCATCTTACTTGCTCTTCAACTTCTTTTCTGAATCGTGACTGTGACAACGTTTGACGGACAGAAAGGTTTGGCTGGACCAAAGACATTTTCAAATAAAGAAAAATCTGTCACTTCGCTTTTCTGTGCTAATCGCATTTGCATCTGGATTTTTTGACTTGCAAGTTTGCGAATTTTGTGAATGAATGTGACGAAATGACTATACATTATATTACAAAGCAATACCCATCAATTACCTGAAGGTTGTTAACTTGATAATATGCATTATACACTAGTGTTCTTCTAATCTTGACCGAGACATAGCTGCCATTTTAAATCTTGCCTTGTTCTTAAGTGAAATACATTGTAGGTGAAGTCATGTAAACTCGACATAATTTATTTTGTTGTGTGTGTTATGGTGTTTAGTGCAGTTTGTCTTTGTTGATGCTTTATGCTACACGGTTACATAAGCAAACCAATTGAACCTTATCACAATTACTGTCAATTTCATGAATAATCAGTATAATAACTACACCACATCCACATTCAGCATTTAAAGTCTCACCATCGTCGTCGTCGTCGAAATTTTTTAATTGCATTGAATAAGGTGTGAATAAATTATAAGTAAATTCGTCTTCGTCGAGGAGAATTCTAGTTTCATATTTCCATGATTTAAACTGTGGATCTACCTTTATGAAACCTGCCTGCCATGACCTTGGACCTTCCAACATGAAAAAAACAGGTATGCATTCACACGTTTTGCTGACGCACGTGGTGATGATAAAAGTCTATGTGTGAAATCCTATCTATTCTCGCAAATATCAAGTAATATTATGAAGATTAATTACGCCAACGTCTTTTGCAATTTAATTGTCTCATTTCGGAATCCTCACTTATAACACACTACCAAAGCATTACACATTTCAAAGGGATTTCATGTATCAATTAATTTTCGAAAATTTGCTGAGAAATCATCTATTGGTAAGGTACTTTGAGAAATTAAACTGGATATAAAAACTAATTGGAAACAATTTTTACGAAAGAAAACAGAACAAACTCCCACGGATATATGATTAGTTTCTAATTTCGTTTGGTCATCATTTTCTTAACTACTCTCGCTTGCACAAAACAACTGTCTACCACTGCAATAGTCTAGAATAGAGAAAGTGAGAGTTCAGTTCAGTGAAAAACGTAAAAGAGCAAATTTGAACTAGTTAAAAAACTCAGGAGTGTTCGTTCTCGTCGCATAAATGCTAATTTAAACCAAACTCGAGAAAATATGTTTACAAAATCAAAACCACTGACGGACTAACGAGCTAATTATTATTTCGGGAAGCCGCTGGGGAAATTTTCTGACTTGGCATTCATTCTTTGTCATGCGTGGGTATGGCCAATCTCGTTGATGGCTTTGTTGCACAAAACTATGAAATGTCAGCGTCAGCATCAGCATCAGCATCAGCGTTAAAAGCCACCTTGAATATAAACAGCAATACTTTGTTATGAGCTGAAATATTGATTTGTTTCGCATCTCGTGATCGGAAATGCATAATGCAGAAAAATTATCCATCGCCTCTTCGACTCACCTGATGTGATTTGACGTGATGCAACTTGCAGATTGCAATTTACAAATTGCCGAACGAAAAGAGAACTCAAATACCTTAAAAATGCATCCATTTAGTTTGCATACGTTCAGTTCAGACGCGAATCTCATCACTGCACTGCTGCAATTTGCAATCCATAATTGTTTGCATTGAAGCATAAAAATACATTGCTAAAAATTGCATACAAGAGAAATAATAAAAAACTGCAATAAATGCAAAATACTTGCTAGATTTTATGATTTACGTTGAAACAAAACAAGATGAATACATGGTCTAAGGAAAAATAAAATTACTTAATTTAGCTTTGAATAAGGTAGCACAGTCTACTGCATTACTTCAATAGAAAACTTTTAGCTGTAAAGCTCAATTTGGAATTTAAATTTTACCAACGTACTTTTAATAAGGGTTATTCTTCCTTGAGACAACGTTAAAATCATTAGAAAGATGTTAGGTAAAACCCGATAATATATGACGACAGACAATACATAACTACAATTTTCTGTATTGAAACATACAAGACGTAAACTTTATATCGAATGTGGAAAGTGAGCTTGGGAAATTTTATGAATAAATATTACGTGGCTGGCAATTTTTGTTTCTTAATTTTTCACATGCATAGCTCATCCTTATGGATGATACATCTTTAACAGAGTTATTCTGTACAAAATTTTACAGGAAGCTTGGAATATTATTATGTAAACTGTAACCCTATGTTATTATTCATCATTGTTCTGAGTCAATTAAAAATGAAAACCGGAGGCTAACAAGGTTTCATAATACCTATCTATTTCATTCATGAAGGTATGCACAGGTTGACATGAACATATTTTGCTACCTGTTATTTCTGTTTCATGCACAATGAGTCCAACAAAAAAGAGTTTTTATGGATGACAGAACGCATTCCAATTTTTGGCATATCCATTATATTTAGTCTTTAATTGACTACATTTAAACTTAATAATAAAGCACCGTATCCCTCAGTGATGTATCCGCTATTGGGACTTTGGGACTTGGCCAGATGCAACTGATGCAGAACATTTTATGATACTTATGCATATATCTATTTATTATATATCTTTACGTATTTTATATTCACAACATTTCTATACTCACTAAACCAATAACGCCGCTGAGAAGAATGCAACACTCAATTATTGTGACTAAACTTATACTTTAATGAATCATAGTTTAAGGTAATTTTGGGGAATACTTTTGCAACAAGCCAACACATGCGTTGAAACTGAAACGGCAACACAAAAGGCTTCATTGTGGCTGCCTTTGCAGAAAAAACTTTATCAAATAGCAAGCGTAGTTAGTTACTTGGTTTGTTGGTTAGTTTAATTTGACCATCGTAGAAGATCATGTGTTCAAATGCGTTGTTCCTTCCTGGAAACAGTTCCGCATGACCTTTGTTCTTGATCATTAAATTTTGCTGTGTAGTTTAAAATGCGATAAATATCATATAAGGATCCATATTCATTGTCGCAATTTTGTGCATATTAAGTATTTTTTCGTTTCGTCATCCCAATTTTTGTTTTGGGAATTTGGGAGCTAATGCTACTAAAATGTTTTTGGTTTTATCAGTTTGCATCGTGTTTCCGTAGGTGGTGGGTTGTTTAATGCCAGTGCCAGGGCTAGTGTGAGGAAAATTGTTTTGTTTTACTTTTCTTGGAATGAGTTTTTGGTTTTTATACACAGTTTTCCATATTTTTCAAAAAAAAAACATGATAAGTAATCTCTGCTAATGAACCGGAAAAAAAGTCAGAAAATACTTATAATTGTGTAGTGTGTGTGTGCTGCTTTACCAAAGTAAGAAGTGCGTGGTTATTTAAGAATTTGTCTGAGTTAGTGCGGTCAGATAAATCTTACGCAAGAATTATCTTGTGGTGAGTGCTGTGTGGTCAAAATATTTCCAAAGGTTAACAAATTGTGGGCGCGGGGTTATGTTAAATGTCTGGAATCTGTTGCGTCTCAAGTAAAGTTTAATAAATTGATATGAATCCTTTATTTGTTTTTAAGAGGGTTAGGGGTGTCACTATATATGCAGTTTAATAGTTTCACTATTTATTATATCTGTATCTAAATTTCTTTTAATGTAAATGTCAAATGTTATTCACAGATAAATACTCACGCTTTGGCTTTAAAATCTCTAAAAAAGTACACTTGATAAGAAATTTGTATGAATTTAATTCGATTTTAATTTCGAATTAGATTTTAACAACTACAAATTACTGACAGTCAACATTCACAGCATAGAACTGACCGGTGTACCGACGGAAGTTCGAATTTTAAAGGTAGAACGACTCAAGATCGATTTTTTTTTGCTAGAACGGACATTAGTTCGAAAGTAACTTAAGTTCGAAAAGATTCT
>JAHZNA010004235.1:0-12459 GCA_027743935.1 Sinodicranocentrus sp. ZH6
CTTCCTTTCTAAACTGTCATGGTTAAAATGTGTCTAGAACGTGATTACTCACCAACTTCAAACTAAATATATAAATTTTTCTCCCTTCTCATAAATTTCACTTTTTTTATAAAGTACAAAGTTATTCTTGCTATTGTGCCTCAATGAAGTTATCCTTTATCTTTGAGAAATATGTTCATTGTGTCAAAATAACAATGCTGACTCACATCTTCTTTTTTTAGATTGTCGAGGCAGTATTTAATGCTCCCTATTGACATTTAATACATCATTTATTTCGCAAGAAGAAACTTTGGTCAATGCAATAACACTTTTTCATCTGTACATACATACATTCCCTTGTCCTTTGCCTGTGTAGGTATACTGAGCAGTCCTTTCATTACTCAGAAATCCTTCACGGTTCACTTGATTATACGACTTTATAAACTATTCTCGCAAGCATGCACGCATAATAATACAATTTTAAAGCTATTTTTCAGTTTCCCTCCTTTTTCCCCTTGAGAAAGAATATAAAAAAATCCTTGAAACAAGAATTCCATAAAGCACCAAAAAATATTCTACTGTCATATTATTACCTTCATCTTCATCCCACTCATATATATATATAGCGTGCATGGAAAAAAGAGAACTTTTTATTGCAAAGATTATGGCTAACGACCCACTTGATTATTTTTCAATTTTTTTGCACCTAATCCTCTTAAGCCATCATCATCTCAAGACTCGTGCAGTTGTAGAAGAACTCGTAATCTCCTCCTCTCGTGATGCGTTTCTTGTGTTGTTTTCTCCAAGTCGTTCACTCATGCATGCTTGCTCATTTTCTCTCTTGTGTTTGAAGTGCACACATACACCGCTGTATAGCCTCCAACTTCTAATGCTACTTTCTCTCACAAGACTTCTCCCTTTGATTTTCATCATAATGCCAAACACAAAATGTGTGACTTAACTGTATAACCTTGTATATATCATAAGTAAGAGGGCTCACAACCTCTATATTTTATTATTAGCGCTTCATCCTATATATCCCGTATACGAGGGCAATTCTCCTATAGACTTAGAGTCTCGTCGCAAGCTTCATATTATACAAGAGGAGCCTTTAGCTGTTCTCTGAACGTGACAAGGAGACAGCTGCAACAAAGTGCACACAATAAGCCTTGCCCATTTCCAACAACTCATATGTGTATACATTAATACAAAGGAGGAAGAGGGAAAATCTTGAATATAGGTATACTTGCTCAATTTTATACTACATAATTTCTCTAGAGAAAGGTTGTGTGTGTGTGTGTGTGTGTGTATGCAGAGGAAAGACTTTTTTCCTTATCTTTTCCCCTAGCTTAATGTTCAACTTGGAAGGCTCTCTTTCTCTCATTCTATTTTTTTATTTTAGAGGCGCAGATATAGTCAACTGGATAGAGAGAGTTGTGTAAGCGGATTCTTTGTGAAAAAGTTATATCATTATAAAAACGGTTGACTTTGGCCCTTGTTCATCCTGTAATGCGATTTCGTGGTAGTGTCTTGAACTAAATAGATTATTTCTTAACAGGAGACTTTCATCGCTTTTTCTCTGTCTCTTTTATATATGGAAAATAACATCAACCCTATTCATTCTACATGAAATTTGATTACTTCTAGATTCAACATTTGGAAGAGGGAGTGAGAGCGATAGAGAAAAGTGTAGAGCGGAACAAGGGCCTGACAGAGAAATCTTTGTTGCAGCGATGAGAGTCACGGAACTTGTCTTACTTTCTTGAGGAGTGGAGAATAAAGGGAAAAATGAAAGGGTTAGAGAGTCTAAGACGGATTCTCTCGTTGCTTACTTAGCAGCTGTACATCTTAAGAAAGGGGTAAAGGATGAAATGTAAATGTCACGCATTCCTTGTCTCCAGACTTAATGTGAATTGTTAACTGAATCTTGCTTTGGAAAATTTAGTTTTTTTTAGGAATTCTCAACTTCCTTTTGTAAAGAGTGTATGGAAAAATGCTATTTTTCTGCTAAAAAATTCACCACACATTTTGTGAACGTGCTGATTGTCAATATTTCAATTTAGATGGAGATAATAGTGGGCGGAGAAGAAAATGGAGAAGAGGAGAAAAAAATCAATTATTTTTTCTTCTATGCTATTTTCTAGAATGTCTTGCTTTGAAGTAAAAGCTTGAACTCTTTAATGGTGTTTTATATCAGAGAAAATAAATTATTTCGGGAGGGGGAGAGATACGAAAGTTGAAAATAGGTTGGAGAACGTTTTTACGTTTTTTAACCCAGTGTAACTATTGCATGAGGTTCCTTTGTGATTTATGACAATCCCCTTTTATTCTTTGTTAATTACATCTACTGACATACATTCCTGGTTTTTGGTGAAAGAGCTCGGTGTGGAAAATAGTTTTTTTTCTGCACCAAAAAACTTTCGTTTTTCAAACTTCATTAAATATGCGTTTCAGAAATGCTGATGACAGCTGGATACAAATGTGACCCGACTTTCCGGCACCCCATTAACAATGTGCAGGAAAATGCAAAACCAAAAAAGTACATTGTTTCCCGAAACTTCACATATGCAGTAGTGAGGGTCCACCTCGACTAGGGTCTAAAGGAAAAGGAGACAGTGGCCGAGTAAAAGAACAAAAGGCAATTACATGCATTAATGATGAATGCTTACCTTAACTTGTGGAAAAACTTTTGTGAAATTAACAGTGTTTGCAAGTCACAACGAGCTTTTCTCCTCTCTCTCAGGCTGATTCCGCCTCACATAACTTTCTCCAAATTGCAAGGAAAGTTATTGAATCTGAAGAATTTCACATAGGGAATAAAGTAGTACAATAGATGCCGGAAAAGACACTAATAGCAAAGTCTACTGAACCAGAAAGGCATAGAGACTTTTTGTAAGAGTGTCGTACACAATGTTACAACTTTTTCTCTTTTATCCACCTACACACGGGGTGGTGATAGCTATGCTCCAGTTTTTCTTTCTTTTGCCTTAGGTTCAAGTACCTCTTCCCTGACTTCCAAGAATATATGAGAAAAAAAAATGTTTTCAACATCCTACATTTCCTGTACGAAGGAAACATACCACAAAATTTTACCCCTTTTCGTGCGCCATCCCACAATACACAATTTCCCAATGAAGACAAATAGCTAGCTAAATTAATATTTTAATTTTCCACAACACTCCCATTTTTCCTCAAGTGTAAACCCTGTTTTTTGTATGCGCATATATTTTCCCCTATCGCTTGGATATATATCCTTTCTCTATATGCTAATGTGGTTGTTGAGCACAAAAGCTGGGAAAAACTACCTTTGCTTTGTGTGTGTGTGTGTTTGCGATGACAAGCTAATTTTAACTAACGTGTGCCTTCTTCACACTAGTTGGTGAAACAAGGAAAACGGAACTCGTTATCGATATCACAGCAACAGAGGTAAAGACAAGTGAAGTGTTCTTAAGTGAGGTACTTTGCCTGAGTGAGTGAGATAGATGATATCATATCCTTCCTAGCCTTTCCCCCTCCTCAACCCTCTCTCTGTGTGTACCTTAAGCAAAAACTTCCAACTCGTCCCATAAGCAATACAAGGGAGAGAGTAGTTCATCAAACGGTGAAGCAATACAATGTTCACTTCATTATTAATTCAATCTGCTGGACCGCAGGAAGTCAGTGTAAAGTATTCAAATTGCCTTAATCATGCAAATGAATGCGAGACACTTGTTTGGTCGAGGAAAAGTCTACTGTTGAACTTGCGCTGGCTTTTACTCTCAAAAAAACTCGAGTCCACAGCTTGTACTGAATATATCCTGTTTCTATTATATGTATATACATAGGCAGTTCACTATGGATTTGAGCTTTTTCGTTTTTTCCTCTTTCTTTGTTAATTTTATCCTGGGGATGATGCATATTAGTAAAATAATATTATGCAGAAGCAGATTGCAAAAGGCAGGCAAAAGAATGACAAAGGAATGACTAAAGCTTTTTTTAAAAGCCTGTTCACTCTCACCTTTTATGAGTACCTTAATGATGATAAGGATGATATGATGAAATAATAAATATAAAAGGATATTTTATACAAGGAAAAGTGTCGATGCACACACTTTTGACTCAACACAACAGCTAGCTTGTTAATTTGCCCATGAATACTTAAGCAATCCTGTTTTTATGAGAATCTCGTAAATGTAAAGAAAGCAAAGGATGACTGAAAGCTATCCCATATTTTGGGAAGAAGACAAGCATAAATGAAAATTGAGGAAAAAGGATGTAAAGCAGTAAATAAGTTATGTGAGAACTAATGAGCAAGTGTTTACATCTGAGATAGGTATACTTACCGGAATAATTTGCCTCGTGTTGATATTTATTGCAGCGGATGATGCTTTGTCGAGCCTCGAATAAAATTCTCCGCTATCTCCTCTTCCCCGGTGAAAAGAGAGTTGGGTATTGTTTTAATGGTGGAAAGTGGAGAAAGGGAGTAAGTGTTTTATGATTATTATTTTGTTGTAAAATTGCAACTACCTAATTCCCTTCCACTCTTTGCTATTTATACGAGCAACAGATTCTCTGACAAGAGGAAGACTTGTTTGTGCTCTCAAAATACGGGGAAAACCTTTCTCTCCAGAGAGATGTTCGTATTATCTTTCCTCATCAAAAAGATGACTGTTCAGTCTCGTCCCTCATCATGAGGAATGCGTCCAAAAGTATATATTTCCCTTGTTTTTAATCCATTCATTTTCTCACTGGAAATCTTGTTTATAACACAGGCTCTCACTCCTTTTCCCCTCTAACTAGTTCAATCAAGTCAGAACACAAAAGGGATACAAGAATGGTAACAGTGTATCACCTCTTTTATTAACAAACACGAGTAGATTGTCTCACAGTCAGATTTAAAATGAATCACGAGTTAAGTTCCAAAGTGAACCAGGAGCTTTCTCCATTTCCTGTAGTTGACATTGACAAGCTTCACCAAACCAAAGGAACTCAAAGTAGAGAGTTATTAGAGAGAAAGTTATTTCAAGAGAATATACAAGGATTAGTAAATGAGACGGTGGAGTTTCACTTCGCCCTGATAAATCAGTCTGTGCCAGAAACTCCTTTGTAAAGTCGGTGAGGATTTCTTGACAGCGGAAAATTCTCAAAGAGTGTATCTACCTCTCCTCGTCGGAGAGGATTTAGCTGAGTATAATTTTGTCAAAGGAAAAATTCCCGTTATACACTTATTTCTTTTCTTTTCCACGACTAAAGATTGGCTTTGACGTGTGGGTGTTAAAAGACGTAGCTCATTTGGCAAATAGCTCTACAGCCTTAGGTTCAACTTGAGAAGCGACACGAGAACAGGTTGTGTTCCATTGGAATCCTTGCTGGAGAATGACCTCATGCAGGAGATGTGCTCAGTGTCTCACTCAACTGACGAGTAGACTGGAACTGAAAGGAGAGGTGGTACCCGGGAACGGGAGTCTTTTCTGCAGAATCACACACAAGGAGTGAAGAATTTTCCCCTTCTTCAACATAGACAGAGAAAGCTGTATTATTTCTCAGTAGAAAGTTTACAAGAGCTTGGTTCCTCTCCGTGTGCGTTCATTCTAGGTAGCTGGTGAAGTATGAAAGAGAGAAAGGAAAGAGTCCCGGCTTTTCATTTCGTCACATGGTGAAACCTCGTACGTTCAAACTAGCTCCTTTTCTCTCTCCCATTTCAACATGGAGTTTGCCTTGGAAAGAATTGCAGGGGAAAGTGGAAAAATAGAGGGAAGAACAGAGAAGGATGAGAACACAGAGTTCTGTAGGAATTTTTTCGGGAGAACGGAAAGAAAAAGAAAAATATCAGTTGTGTCTGCTTTCTCTTCTATAAGCATTAAAATCCTTGGCTTCCTTGGCTCCTCTGTTGTTGCTCATGTTGAAAGTGATCGGACCTTGTCGGAGTCTTCGGAGTTTTCTACTTTCTCTTTAGTAAAGTGGTGAAGTGCAACGGGTACTGAAAGTCAGGGAGAAAGTCTGATTCTACAATTCAAGAACAAAAACTGGTCCAGCTTAAAGAGCACTGCTTACATTGGGAGGAGAAGAAAAACACTGGAAATACTACTGCTCAATTTTTTTTATGCCATTTCTACTTTTTTAAACTTATGTATCCACAAGGATAATATGCATGTTTGAAAGAGGAAGATCACTGTTTTTCCTTCTTTTTCATAAGATTTGTATGTAGTGGTTACAACAAAAGTCTACATAACGTAAACGATCCCGGGGCTTCTCTCAGTTTTCCTCGAATGTTACATAATATAAGATTAGAGATTCGTTTTCTAGTTACCATTCGGGTTGACAGAATGGGCCCTGAGAGATCTTGTAGAAGAAAACGAGAGAAAAATATACATGTT
The DNA here is from genome assembly GCA_027743935.1 of Sinodicranocentrus sp. ZH6. NCBI lineage: Eukaryota > Metazoa > Arthropoda > Collembola > Entomobryomorpha > Entomobryidae > Sinodicranocentrus > Sinodicranocentrus sp. ZH6. The sequence goes on from JAHZNA010004235.1 coordinate 6,336, forward strand.
TTATATTCGCTATCCAGTAGTGTTGCAAAAGAGGAGAAAACATCAACTTTAAAAGTTGCTATCATTCCCAAAGTATTCCAAGCGTGTGAGGGCTATACAAGCTGACTCCTATTTTGCGACGGCATAAAGACAGAAATTTGCCCGTTGTGTGTAGTGTGCCAAAATGTAAAAGTAGTAAAGCATAAAGTCGTCGTCATTCCGTCCTTTAATGTTCAATATGAGCAAAATATGACCACACACCAGCACTAAGGTTTTTCCCTACGACATGACGATAAGTAGATGTGTTTCACAGAATATGGGATCACTATGGCCCACTACTAGCCAAACTGGGGAAGTTACAAGGAATTGGAGTGAAATGCATGCAACTTCTTTTCTTCTTCTTAGACTTTCTAAATCTTTTCTTTTTCTTTACCACGTTTACTTTTTTCAGTACCGTAACATCTAAGAGTAAGATTACGGATATATAGTTACACAAAACGTGGTGATGTCGTTGAAGTTAGTAAAAAAATCTACTCTGTGTTAACCCGTTCTTTAGCTTGTCGAATCATTTTGGCATTGCATGACTATTCTTTCTTCTTCTTTTTTCTCTTCTTTTTCTCCCAGATTGGTTTACTCCACGTATCACATCTATATGCTGAATATTAGCTTTATGAGTGCAGCCCAACTGTATAATGTGTGTGTGGGCTAATGCATGAAATACTATGGTCATACATATCCCAATGAGTTGATGCAGTGGAAAAGCGTTTTTAGTAGAGAAATGAAGAAAGAAGACGTAGACGAATCGAACACAGGTTCGGGTTTCACGGAGGCTCAAGGGTTTTACAAAGTTCACTTTTTACGTGAATGCACTCTCTTTCCTTCCTGATGCTTCCAATTTTTCTCCCTAAGCGGGTCCTATTCCTTGAAAAAAAAAGTTTCAGCCCAAGACTTTGAGTTAATTTAGAGAGAGGAAATGAGATGGAGATTTTTAATGATCACGTGTCAGCCATAGAAAAGACATAAATGCTATAGAAGGGAAATAGATGACCAGAGAATTACAGCTCTGCTCACTCGAACATTCTGTAATATATTACATTAGCGATTTAATTCCGATCCTATTCCTCTTCCATGAATCAACGAGGCTGGTGGTGGGTGGATAGATTTTATTTTTCAAAGGCGGCAAAAAAACGTGGAATAAAGTGCGTGTAATAATTCTACTTATTTCGAACCAAAGGAAAAAGATTGGTTTCTCATGAAAGTCCATCTGCTGACGGGACTGCTTTCAAAAGATAAGGAGAAAAACAATGGAATTTTTCAACTGATTTTCGTTTCCATTTCTTTAAATCATCCCATTTCCGCCAATGGGTTCAAATCACTAAATTGTGATTTGTGGGTGGCAACCTAAACTGTATCTGATATAACTCAAATTGAAAGCATGATACTCTATCGGGATTTCTTTCTCTCCTTGTGATGAATTCTTTCACACTTTTCCTTTTCTACCAAAGACTCTTTGATTAGGGAACAAGTTTCTTACGCTTGACGTTCCAAAAAGTAACCTTGATATGGATTGGTGATATAGGTAGAAAGTTACCACCACTCTGAAACGCAATATTATGATTTGGCAAGATATATACCAAGAAAAAATAGCTGTGTTATGTGGAACGCAGCACTTTGCTCTGTAGGTTCTCGGTGTGTGGGTCTCTGGGCGATATTAAAGTTTTCGGAAGAGATGAGGAAAATGTGTCATACGGAGGAGCGGTGGATTCTCCAGTGTCGCTATGATTCTCAAGGGTTTTCCGCTAATAAATGTAAGAAGATGGATAGATAAATGTGTCCTGGTTGCCTTTTCACCGAATTTTACTTTTTCCCCATTACTTTCCCGTTACAACTCTCACACTTTCTTCTACTTTTTTCACCAACCTTCTGACATCATGAAAGGTAGAGGAGAGTTTTTTCCTCTTTCCTATAAGAGGAGGAAAACTGAGAAAAGAAAGTGTTCAAATCAGAAGAGTGTGAGACATGAAAAGAGGAATTATTACATGCAAGCTTTATTCTCAACTTGCTTTTCCTATATTGCCATTCTGGAGACAAAAATGTATAGGACAATGGGAGGAAGGATGGTCACATTGAGAAGAAAAAAAAGAACATTATACCATGAACCTGTATACTTTTCCCCGTCTGGTCTATATTATTGTAGATTTTCTCCAGAGATGAAAGTTTGGTAAAGGAGCAAGTAAAAATTAAGAGAATGAGAAAGTTGAGATTGCTCCTTGACTACATATATGTGTGCCACAGACTCGTCTAACAAAACTGAGTAAAAGTAACGGCGACGATAGTCACTTGGAGAATGAGAGAAAACGAAAAAAAGCTCGGGAACAACTGATATAAATCTGCATACTCTCATATAATAAGGTTATTTCACATCACGGCAATGTGACTCATTCCAGTTTTTTTCTGAAAAAAGGGGAGGGGTATAAGGGTCCATGTATACATCCAGCTGAGACAAGTGTAACGGCTTTCAACGAAAAAAAACCTTTACCAAATAACATGGAATATTACAATAGGGAAAAAAGAGCACTTTTCCTTTTTTTTAAAAAAAGTTGATTCAATGTTCCGGTTCTCTGTCTGGATGGTTCTTTCTCTATCCTTGAATTCTTTTGTGATGTTTAAATTATCAGGACGCACACAGATGTGTTTACACAAACGAAGATGAGTGCTAGAGTACAATTATGAGTTTGAGTATGCATATTGCATACGTAAGATAAGATTGTGTAGTTTTCGCCAATGACAGCAGTGGAGATGTGGAGAATCCTTCGTGATGGTATGTGTGCGAAAGAGGGAGACGAGAGTAATCTAAAAATAAGAGCTCGTTCCAGTAAGTAGTAACATACTAGAGCTTTTTTTCTTTCATAGTGTAAATAAAGTAGAGAGACGGATTGTTGAGCGTTGTGTGAGTTTTGTACATTTTATTCCAAGAGGATAGAACCGGTAAGTGAATATCTTTGTAGTTGACTTTTTTTTCGGGATAAGAAGAGAAACGTGGGTGTGTATGTGTAGATTTTTGCACCATATCGCACAAGAAAAGGACACAACAGCCAACTATGTGGACATTACCGTTTTCGCCGTCGCCAGGATCATAAAGTTAGTTTTTTGTAAGAGTTAACAAGAGAAGTAAAGCGACAGTTATAGTTACAGCTACAAATCCGAGAAAAAGTCATGAACATCAAGGGACGAAATAACATCATCTGCGTAATGCTCATATAAATATTACAAGAGTGAGAGAGCAGTCCACGGCGGAGCAATGGCTTCATTCAACACGCGTAATCAAAACTTACGAAGGATACTCAAGTGCTGAGACGTAATGGTCTCGGAGACAAGGGGAAATGTAGTTAAAGCTAACATACAAACTTATTCCATTCATATTTATTTTTGTAATCACACTCGAGGTTATATATCCTGATTTCCACTTTCCTTGTCTTCCCGCTTGTGACAGGGAGAGATAATAACATTTTTTAAAATTAAGACTTTTTCTCTCTCTTTAGTCCCTCTTGGCGGAGAATGTATTGCTTGCGCTGTGCTCAAATAGTGCATAGTGGTGACGTGGGAGAGTGGCTTCTTTCATGATAAATGTAGATTATGTCAGGTTTTTTATGAAAGTTTTTCACTTTATTATAATATTCCGGGTACAAACGGAGGACATGGAAAGGAAAGGTAAATTTAACAGAGTTTGGCTGGACAATGTGGAGTAAACAAAACAAGAGCTGTAACAAAGTCTTCACTTTGTTGTTTAAACCTGTATTTATGTATTCAGCTTCAGCAGTATACTCATATTATTACTCCTTGTCAAAATACCAGTTTCGTGTTTACAAACAGACAAAAAGTTTACATTCATATGTAACTACTAATGTCCTTTGCATAATATTTATGGATTTTCAAACAAATGTCTATGCCTACTAATTTAGTTAAGGCTTATCACATTTATTTGTTTGATCACCTCTTGATTGAATATAATTAGGAATACGTTTCTCATTCAGTTTCGTCTGTGCATCTCGTTCCGCTTTTTCATTCCAAATTTCATTTTAACATGAACAATCTGCCAGACACTTTTCAATCGGACTGTGTTCTATTGTTTCATTTAAAGAAGTAATCATGTTTTTCTTTTATCTACATCTAATTGCAATTTGCAACTATTCCTTGTCCCAATCCCGGTTTCAATTACGGCTTTTGTGAACTCAAAATTGGTGCACATCATTGTTTCAACTTTGTCCAATTCATCATTCCAATTTATGTGGTTGCATCAAACAGACGGGATGACGTCTATGTTTGTTGAGTGTATAATTCAATCTTGAATTCAATTTAATTACAAGGTTGGTGGTACAATTCACAGTGAAAAATTCAACAGCACAATTGTATTCAAGGACCACTACCGAATATTTCAGACTCAAAAATACGCACTCACCAGTACCATTCTTATTCCAGACTTGCTCTTTGCTAGTCAAACCGACCTATTTCCCGATGTCGACGAACTTCCGTTCCGAATACGCTTGCCAGATGTTGTCATCTTACAAGTCCAACTAAAGGAAGCAACCATGACAAGTATCAAAATTCCGATCGCATCCAGCTCCTCCAAGATAATTTGCATTGTTAACAGCCCTAATGACCAGCTATTTATGTCGTGCATAACATGCATTGAAGGCATAACAAGAGTACGTGGTACAAGATTTTCTGCACCACTAAGTACCAATACGGTATTGGCAATACCTGTGTTCAGAAGTTATGAAGAGCTTCAGCAAAAATGGAATGAATTACATGTAAATTTGAATTTTCATAAGCTGGACAAATTGAAAAAAAAATCAAATAGTGTTTTGTCCAGATTTAAGACAAAATACATTAAATCCGCATGCCTACGTGAGGAATTGTGTCGGACATATATTCAATCAACATCACAATTGTACAAATGCTCAACCATGTCTTTTGAATTTTATCATGACACATCACGCAGTGACTGACTTCCTACTTGTTAAGAAATTTAGACATGTATTTTCGTACGGAGTAATGAATGATGCATGGCTATCGGTATAGTATATTCTTTGAGAATAACCATTTCCGAACTAACGAAATGGCTTTAATTGAACCATTATCTGCTTTCACGCGGTTTAGTGTTCTGTTTTCCGCAGCTCTGCTAGCGGTGACTTTAAATTTGCGTAATTTTAAACAATCAGTATTCTGGATTTATTCAGTTCTTTTTGAACAAGGTCATGATGGAAGGAAATACTGGGTCAGGAAAACGGTAGGACTTATACTATTGTGGTTGTATGCATCAGTTTTAATTCGAAATTGTTATACTTTTGAGTTATATTTATTCCTGACAATGAAACTACCTCCGTCTGGTTTACCATCATCTATAAACGAGCTAGTTTTTAATGGAAACTTCTAATTTATCAGTACGCTAAATTTTCATGGTCTTCTAAATGATTCCATTTACGACGCATCCGCTGTCAAAATGAATCCTCAGAGTAAATATTTGCTTAAACTATTGCACACAAATATCCATACCCTATTTTAACCCGATAATGAATCCACCATAAAAAATATATCTGTCAATCAACCAGTGACAATGATTAATGGCTTGAACATTTACTCTCTTCAAGTGAACCGCTTCTCTCTTATTTGCGAAGAGTGGTGCATTTTAAAGCTATTTATAGTTGTGTTTGGAAATCGGAAATTATTTCAAGTAGACGAGAAAACATTTTTAAAAAAACTTTAAAGCGTGGGATATGAGTGCTAATAATTTTTTGAAGGAATTTTTTCAGAAAACTTTAGCTCATTTGGTGGAATCCGGTATATACGACGTTATCAAGTCATACGGGATTTATCAAGGGTTGTGCTATCTATGAGGAAAATGAACAAAGATGGAGGTTTCAATAAATCGCTGAACTTGTTCTCCCTCATGTCGCAATCTCAACATCGTTCCTTAATAACAGTACAAAAAGGAATCAAAAAGGAAACACCGTCGGCGTCTATATACACGTTTGTTGTTGTATGGGTTCTATTTTTGGGACCTGGTTGTGTAAAGGACTGTTAAGGCTGGCTATTACGTAGTAACGTAATTGTTAGCTTAACGTCCCTTTAACAAAAAGGGATT
>JAHZNA010004236.1:0-10139 GCA_027743935.1 Sinodicranocentrus sp. ZH6
AGCCCATCTGTATACTGTAATATCAGATGGTCTGATTTTCCTTCCGCTTTTTAACTGGAGCATATTGGCTGAATAACTTTAACAACTCCAGTCTTATCGATCATTTACTTAATGCTAGTTCATGGATCTGTTCTGATTGCGATTGCGAGATCGGTATAAATAATATAATGTAATTTGATGAGATGAGTATATACCCTTCTGTGGAACAGACGATCCCCATATCCGTTGTTCATGTACATTTGTGCATACCTATCAATTTTCTCTATAATTAGGGAAGTATTGAGTATAGCACGTACATTCAATTCAAACACGTATATTAATGCTCTAGTTTGTATTCGTTGAAATATCATCATCATCATGAAATACTGAAAATGCTCAATTCAGTAAGTGAGCTATCTATACACTTGAAAAAGTATGTTTCTTCATGTGTTCACCTAAACACAGTTTTAGGGCATCTGGCAAGTTTCGTAATCGTTGCGTTGCTTGTCATGTTGTCTGTGTCTATATCACATTTCCAAGTTCATGTATTGGCCTTTACGAAATGTCTCCAATACACAGGAAAATATAGCTCAGTGAGCATTTTCGTGCTTATCTTCTAACTACATCGGAGTAATTTGCTGGCGATTTAAAACATTAACCCGTGGAAGAGCTAGCTGTCTTTACATCGTTGAAACTAATATATTTTGCATAATCGTTTAACGAAATATCACAACACAACGAAGTGTTGAACTAGTTGTTCGCTATTGTGACCACTACAGTCCTTAATCATTTAATGGTAGCAAATTGTGAGTAAACTCAAGATAAGTAATGGAGCTGCTTATGGGAGGTACTGCCGCAGTCTCGGCAACTGTTTTTACGAACCCTTTGGAAGTTGTAAAAATTCGGATGCAACTTCAAGGCGAGTTGCAAGCCAAAGGGAAATTTGCTGTACATTACAGGTTAGGATTATGTCGCAGATTGAAAAGATCTGCGTTCGCGTAATAGTGATATTAAACCTAAAAAATGAGGACTTAAACACAAAACTTTTAGATTAGCTGCCTCTTTTCAACAGAAATGTGTTTCATGCCGCATTCCAAATCCTAACCAAGGAAGGTCCTCTCGCAATCCAAAAGGGGCTTGCTCCAGCGGTCTGTTATCAATTTGTTATGAACGGGATACGCTTAGGATTGTACCATATTGCGGAGAAGCAAGGTCTGACAATGGACTCTACAGGGAAAGTGAACACCTTCAAAAGCATATTGGCAGCATGTGCCTGTGGTGGCACTGCAGCTCTCATAGGATCTCCATTTTGTCTTGTAATATCTATATAAATTGAGCAAGTAGCTGGTGTCTAATGTTTCAGAATGTCTAAAACTATAAACCACATAATTCTTGAATCAGGTTAAAACCCACTTGCAAGCAAAAGCAAATGTCAAAGAGATCGCAGTCGGTTATCAACATTCTTCTGAAGGAATGTCATCTGCATTTAGACATATTTATCGACAGTTTGGTATCATCGGTCTTTGGAGGGGAATGTCGACAACTGTAGTTCGAGTCATGGTCGTATCCTCTGTACAATTGCCAACTTTTGCCAAGGCGAGAGGTATGGGGAGGCTCTTATCAAATAATATTCGTTCGTAACTTCCAAACAAATATTCCCCGAAGGAAGTGTCTGGAACTCGTTCCTCGCAAGTTTACTTTCAGGTTTGCTTGTGTCAGTAGCAATGGCTCCAATTGATCTGGTTTCTACAAGATTTTACAATCAAGGCCTTGACGCCAATGGAAAAGGTGAGTAAATAAAGTGTTCCCGAAATTACGACATTTTATTAACTTATAAAACAATTCATTTTTCGTTTACTTTAGGTTTACTTTATTCTTCGGTTCGAAACTGTGCTCAAAAAATCTACAATGCCGAAGGGGTTTTCGGATTTTTCAAAGGCTGGACTGCAATATATTTCAGACTTGGACCACACACATTACTCAGTTTAGTGTTTTGGGATCAGTTAAAATCCTTTCATAAATCATACACTGTTGGACAAGGACAAGGAAATAAAATTTAGATAAGAACTTGGCAGAACAAAATATAATACAAAAGAAAAAACAGGTATTATTTGAAAGAATAAAAGTTGTAGCCAGACTCATCATTATCCGTGGAAGAGGGACTTGTATTTGAGTTCACACTGAAAAGCTCAAGGTCACTATCGCCAGCATCGTGAGGGACTCTAGTTTTAGCAAATCCTGCAGGTGCAAGTGTCACCGTTTGATAACCTCCTTCAACATTTCTTTGATTAGTATATTGATACGGATAGCTTCCATCTCTATCTGAGGGCCTTCCCGACACAAATTGGTGGGATTCTGTCATTGAATCTCGAGGCGAGGTAGAATAGGACGAATCCCGGTCAATCTCGTTTGTATTCTTTTCCCAAGGCTGTCCTAATTTTGATGTTCCCCTGTCTAAAACGTCAACCCATGGCTTATCACTGTTCGAATTGTAATCTTGATATTGCCTATTGTCGTATCTGTCGATTGCTGTACTGCTACCTCGGCCATGTTTTCTTTGCTCCCCGCTGTAACCCCCGTAGTTGGTGTTAGACTGATAGTGCTGCTGATTTTGAAAATTTTGAGGACGTCGATTGGGTTGCTGGTTTTGATAATTTTGAGGAGGACGTTGTTGTCGTTGCTGATTTTGATAATTTTGGGGAGGACGTTGATGCTGTTGCTGATTTTGATAATTTTGAGGAGAATGATATTGGGGAAAATTAGAATGATGATGTCCCCGACCTTGTTCCTGATGGTTATCTTGGTCTCGTATGAAAGTTTCCCCATGATTTCTATTACCAGACCATGGCCTTCCAACTTCACCCGGCCAGGGGTTTTCTCTCCCCGCGGGATTTTCTCTGTGCCATCCTCTACCTGTTGTTGGCTCAGTGGGATAACCCGGGGTCGACGGCCATCCCCCACCTGGAAGCGGCGTTGGTTGTGGGGTTTGTGGTTTCTCCCAGTCATTATACTTGGGACAGTTAAGATTGGCTGACATGTTTCGAAACAGATCATCCATGTAGAATATTGGCTGCTCGTCGTGGCAGTTGTCATCATTGTAGTACTTTCCGAAGCAGGCGTGGACCACATAGAATTTACTGCAAATCACAGGAAATTCAAAATCGGATAAAATGCTGATAACCGTCGCAAATTATTCTTGTAAATTAAATTGTACACGTCACATGTTGACAAAGTTACACGTGCATTAAATTGTGTGTGCATAAGTGCAGGTTTCCCATACCTGCACAGCGTTTTTGAGATTTTATCTCGTTTCACGCAATTGACGATCCTATCTTGGAGATGGGGAAAACATTGGAAAACTCCGTCGACTATCATATCATGTTTCATGTAGCGGGGCATCAGATGAGCTTGGACAAAAAAAGTTTGCATGTCATTACAGAAATTTTAAACCGTCCTAACTAAAACTGCAGAATACCTTCTGTATCGGCAACATTGCCACAAATAAATTTTGCATATGCATGAGTAAATCTTAAAGCATCAGTTCCTTTCCTGGCAAGTCCAGGTCGGTTGGCTAAGCACTCGTCGTAATCATCCGCAAGATTTTTGTAACATGGCTTGCGCATCTTCCAGTCAACACATGGCTTCGGTATGGAGCCCAAAGGTTGAGTTTTCAATTGGGGCGGTATTGATCCCGTTTTGTTAAGACAAAATGCAAAGTCCTGAGATTTTAAAAGTGATTTTAATTCGTACACTCTTAAATTAGCACGTCGTGTTGGCCATTTGATTTAAACGCATTTTGAAATGTACCTGTTGAATGATGTTGTAGAGACGTGGATCTGTATTTTCGCATGATACGCCGAGAATATGAAAATAGTACAGGAAATTCATTCCAGCACTGCCAATAACATGTGCCATCACTGTGCCATCGTTATATGGTGTAATGGTATTTCGTGACTGCTTATTTTTCATAATGGGAATAACATTTCTGCCTCCATCCGGGTACATGGTTTGTGCACTAGTTTCGGTTACATTTCCAATATAAAGTATTACAATCCAGGTCCATATTATAATTTTCAAAATGGATGAGTCATTCCTAGGCTTGGCAATCAGACACGAAGCTTTCTTAAATTGTTGTGAGCCCATCATATCCCAAATTCTCAAATATAATGCAAATAATTAATTAGCAAAGAAAGTATTTCATGCAGTTTCATTCTTCTCAGTCATGTCATGATTTTGACTACAGCAATATTACGCTTCCTTCATCCCTTATTTACGCATCGGTTGCGCGGATTTTGGATAATGTGCATTGGAAATATAGAATACTTCACCTGCGTGCTCCTAATTGAATGTTTACACATTCAAAATTCACAAGTTCACTGAATAGAGGTGCACATTATTACAAATCAGCATTATTTATTATACCTCAACATTTTTAGAACAACTTTAAATTTACGAACAGAATGCAATTTCACAAAACCACGCAGAAAATCACACACGAAAAAATCACGGTCTCTTGTTTTCTTTAAGTTTGCACACAAATAAGTAATTGATTCTGTATATATATCTATCAAAATGTCCGAAAAAAAGATAAAAATGATTTCATTCTACACGCAACTTCTTCCAATTTTATATATACTCTACACAGCATTTAATAAAACTACACTTTGCACATTTTCCCGTTTATACTTTTCCACTATTCCAATGTGAATAAAAATTTACTGAATTAATTTTTACATAACAGGAATATGCGCATTCACTCTTAAGAGCTTTTTTTAATCGCTCGAAAACTGTTTGGCTTGACTCCAGAGCATCAAATAACGTTGATGCCTTCCGTCGTATTGTCCGACAAGCTGTTCTCATAATAGTATAAATTAAATATATCTGTTAGTAAAGTAGACTCGACTGTATATCATTAAAAAAAATTATATTTTATATATTATGTTCCGGTTAGCAAAACCGTTGTTGTTCATTCATACTGATCAAACTATATATTGTATCCTTTTATACTACAATAAATTTGTGAGAAGTGGTAATCCACATTATATATGCTCCAAGTGTGCCCACTTAAAGGTCTTCTTCCTTCATTAGCATTTTCCATTAAATCCCAGGTAAAACAAGGATTACAGCTGTGAATGGAAAACATTTTTATAAGCACAAGCCATGCGTAGTTAATTGCACATGAGATATTTATGTCTATAAAAAATTCAAGGTAAACAAGCTGCTTCTTTTTCGGCAAGAAATATCATTTGTGTATCCGTTGGCTCGTCCATCTTTGTGATTTTGATGTTATCATCGCAAGACTGAAAAGGCGCTATTTAAATATACAGCAACTTTACCAAACCTTTCAACCAAACCAAAGTATTTTTCTGAACAAAGAAGGCAGAAGAAACGTGGGAACATTCTCATCCCTTTTTCAAGACCTTCGCTATTGCGTTGCGCTTAACTGCATTTTTGCATATAAAAGCTTTAGTGAGCTGGGCTGCGCTAAAGTTCCGCATTATAAACAGCACTACGTATACGTCAATTAGTGTTTTAATGCGGCAAACGAACCTCCGTTCAGCTCTACAGCTTATCAGTTGTAATTGCAATAAAGTTGATAACACTAAAAATATCCCTGGTTAAGCTAATTGCAAACTTCATATCCTCTACTGTTAACTGTCGTCTTAAAATGCGTTAAATGATCTAGCATAAGCAATGTGAATATGAATGGAAAAAAATTACAAGAGATTTTTCAGGACTTTAGGTTTCACAGACAGATAAGACTCAAGTCTTTTATTTTTTACAAGATATCAAAAATACATTCCCATTCTCCAAGGATTGTCAGAATGCTTTATTCAGTTAAGTAACTCGACATAACCTTCATCATCATCACTTTACAAAATAGTAATTACCTGGTTTGTTAAGTTTAAAGCCACAATAAGCTTACTTATAAACTGCGACAAGTGTGACACAAAACTAACTAAGACGAGATTTATATGGGCAAAATGGTACAACAGTAAGTAGAGACAAAATTAAGTAATAATTGTCACTTTATTAAATCGTGGGTTGTAGAAAAATATAGCCACACATAGGTAGGTAAGTACTTAATTGAATAGTTATGTAGTATGTGTTCACATAAATACTGAATTTGAAAGTATTAGTACCTAACCAGCTGCACAAAATTATCAATTAGGAATTAATACAACAAAATGGTAATATGAAATGGCAAAATGGTTCACATTGTAACATCCTCTCCATTCAAGTAGTTCTTTTTAACATTTTTCCTCAATGGTTCGGACGTAAAAATTAACTTCATGGTAATATGGAGAACATTTTTGAGTTCTACAGAGTAGAAAAAATTAGTGTTGATGATCAACTATTCACTCACAGCTTAGTCCAGTTAATCCCCTTACTATCACTGAGTCTGAGTTATGGAGAGTTGTTTGGCGATAGATTGATTTCAGGACAGATATTGCAATGTCTAGAGCTTTTCATTTTTCTCATAGCTTTTTTTAAGCCTTCAAGTTTTTCGGGAGTGATTTTATAACGCTTCCCTGCTAAAATTTTGGGTAAGATGACTTTTTTATAATGATTCTTCATACTATGATGTGTCCTGTTTTTAAGCACCTAAAACAATAATGGATATCATCGAAAACCTTAAAATTCATGTTAAGTAGCACCAAATAATGTCGTGTAATGGAAAAACCCACACCTTTTTCTGTTCGAACAACTGCCATAATTTGACTCCTTCTGTGTACAGAAATAAATCATGCTTGCATATAGTGTCCAGTAACTTCTGTCCTTCCTCAGGGGTGAAATATCGCCTGCCAAACCATGCATAAGCTAAAAATATGTTCGTCCAAACACTAAAATTGTACATTTTATAACCATGCATATGGAATTACTTACGCCCATAACGGTTTTCTGCGGGGTTTCTGATCCAATTCTTCATCGACTGAAGTTTCGGAAGTAACTGAAGCCAAATCTGATCCATCCTGGCATTTAATCCAACCTTCTTCATTATCGTGATCATCTGCATTGTTAGGAGCTCTAGTTAATGTTATATCCCTTTTAGAAGTACTTGGACCAGCAATAGCTTTTGGTACTAGACGAGGGCGTTTCTCTGAGCTTGATCTTTCATTCTCGGGTACTACGACCACAGAACTCGGTGCTAGACAAGGGCGTCTCTCTGAGCTTGATCTTTCATACTCGGGTACTACGACCACCGAATTTGGTACAATACGACGGCGATTCTGTGAGCTTAGACTTTCATTCTCAGGTACTACGACCACAGAACTCGGTGCTAGACGAGAGCGTTTCTCTGAGCTTGATCTTTCATTCTCGGGTACTACGACCACCGAATTTGGTACTACTCGACGGCGATTCTGTGAGCTTAGACTTTCATTCTCGGGTTCTACAATCACAGCTTTTGATTCCACATGAGGGCGATTCTGTGAGCTTGGAATTTGATTCTCGGATACTACGACCACAGCGTGTGATATTAAACGAGGGCGATTCTCTGAACTCGGGCTTTTATTCTCGAGTGCTACGACCACAGCTTCTGGTACAACACGAGAGCGATTCTCTGAACTTGGACTTACATTCTCAAGTTCTTCGGCCACACCTATAGAAGCTAACTGAGCGGCACCTTGCATTTGATTATTTTCTCTGACTTTTTTCAACATTTGAATAGTTTGCTGACCCGAATAACGCTTGGGAGGATCATCCAAAGGTACTAGGTTAGACCAGTTAGTTTCTTGGAGCAGAATTTTCATGGCATTATATGGAGCATAGGCAGATGGTGTTAGCCTAAATTATAAATGTAATCTTAATGTAAGAAAAAATAGATAAAGCCATGTACATAAAGCATGTGAACGATAGGAATCATACAAAAATGTTTCAGGTTCTGGAAGCGGAAGACCTTGCTTCTCGTTAATCATGGACTGATAAATAAAAGCACTCGAATACGTGTCCGGTGGGAGATACATGTCCTTATTTTCGTCAGACAGAAAGTATTCCTCGTTAAGAATCCTCAAAACGTTCGAAACATTTGGAATTTGTTCACCAGATATGACTAGACCACCTGCAAGCTGAAAAATCGCATAATATTAATAGTATCAAACCCTTGCCCGATAACCATATTGTAATAAGACTAATCCAACATTGATGTCTTACAATAATGTATCTGTAAAGTACACTTCTATGATCATAACGCAATAAATCCTCGGAAGGTATCAGCTGAAACCTAAACGAACTCCGCGTTGGTCCTTTACGACTATTTTTGATGAATCGAAATGTTGAATAGTTTGGATATCCACCAATCTTGTTATTGACGAATTCTTCATACGGACTTATATGAGATTTCGTCATTTTTCCTGATCTTTTATGAAAACTTTTTTTCCTTTCAGTTTTCCACCTCTGAATGAACCCCCGGCTGTGTCTGATTTTTCCTGTATTACAAACTAGACGTCCCTTATCGTCACAAAGAAGCCCTTTAAAAGATACAAACGTTTTCCGCAAGTTAAAAAATGATTTTGGTTCTTGGTTGACATAATAAAAATATGCAGTATTTTATACAGCTCTAATTTTAAACCATTACCATTTGTCATAATAAAATCCAAACAACAAACAGTCTTGTCAGCAGTTAAACTTTGAATTTTGATGATGAAGCACAAATCAATTCATTGATAAACATAATTTGAACTTGGGACTTGATTACAGTTTTTTTAAAAGTTAAAGATATTCAAACAATCTATTATCCTTCCCCAGTCTGTCACTGTCACTGTCAATTCTCTATGAACTTGTATCTTTTTTCGTTTTTTCTTAACACTTTTCAACTTTATTATTATTCTTATCACTTAACAATTATTCTTCAAATGAAATTGGAATTACAGGTGGCACTTAGTTCAACTCTAAGATCAATGGATAACAAGAACACACCAATCAAAACAGATTTTCTCAAATGACAAATATAGTAAAAGAGTTGTAATTTTGTGATTGATCATCCAGTTTCAGTTTATCCAGAGAAGCCGAAAATGAATGTAAACAAAAGATATAGTATGGAAAAGCTGGAAAACGCGCCGTTTATTCCGTCCTATTAGTGCTTTCTGTGTGAAGTGTGAATACATTGAACGTTCATAGATACTTGCATTTTATAACCATCATATTCATAAATGTACAAATGTGTACTATATGCACATTTATAAAATGAATGTCCGCAGTCCACAGTCCACACCTACCTAGAAAGTATAACACATTTATCTCTATGCGGTTCAAGATATAAGAAATTGAAATGGTACTAAGAAGATGAGAAGGGACACGGGACACCTACGCACTTTATGTTCTACACATAAAATCACATGCATATATGCTAACTTTAATCATCAGCGAAATATGTACATATTTGAATTTTACTTAATGATAAGATAAAAGCTCTATTTAAAGTAAGTACCCAGGTGTGTATTAGGGCATTTTTGGAAAATGTGTGTATGTGCGCAGCGTAAAATGCTAGGGTTGCGTGTAAACCCTTTACGTCAGTCAGTACCATTAGTATTTTTTAGCGTATGTTGTGTAAATCCCATGAAACCTAGCTTCTGACTATTTGACATTTTCTAGGATAAAAATCAGTAGATAGGACAGTTGTATCTACTACAAGTAGATATTCCCCCTGTCGGTCCCGTCCAACGATTTTCGTCCATACTTAAATGGTCTCCTCAGTCTCATCCCGTCCCTTAAAATGAGAGTCTCCATGGACAATGCTTTATGCTTTTAACATGAGATTGAGACTTATGAGACCGATTTTATGCATGATGCTGTATAGAAATCGTGATAAATCCAATGCGAAAATCTACAAATGTAATATTAATGATCAATGGCCCATTGGAGGAATCAAACATTGGTGATGTGACATTTTACTGCATGTGCATATACCCGAAATTTTCTTTGGTATTGGTATCTATGACTTGGGATGTGGTATAAAATGGAATCCACGTTTTCAAATTATATCAAGATTACTTTAGTAATGCTTTATTTAAATCTTCATCATCCATTCCTTGCTGCTGCGGCACCCCAGCCATGCCATACTAATTCAACTAACAATGGAAGTCTGGCAAATGCAGCAAAACTAGCCGAAATTGATGACGCGTTGACATCACTTTATTCAAACATTAAGACAAACGCCG
>JAHZNA010004238.1:0-19763 GCA_027743935.1 Sinodicranocentrus sp. ZH6
ATGGCATTGGTCGACGTAAGCGTTCACCACCACAACTGACAACCAGTGACCAAGAGTTAATTTATAAATGGCATTGGTCGACGTAAGCGTTCACCACCACAACCAGTGACCAAGAGTTAATTTATAAATGGCAGTAAACATGGGTAGTTAGGCATGAGTTAATAAATGAGCAGGCTATTTAAGGTTCAATGAAACATGTTCACCAGGTTTAGGCTCTTTTATATTTTAGCACGTACATATGTATGTCATATGTTGTATATTCGTATTGATCAGAATACTGACTGCTATAATGCTCAATTACTGCTACTAGTAGAATTAATTTACACTGATTCACATTCACAAAAAAACCCGTTCCCGTCACGTTCACCATTCGCCCATCATCCACACTCCAGTTTGTACTAGCTAGGGAATTGGAGTGATGTAATATCTACTTTAGTGTGTCCAGTTTTTCTACAGCTGTTGTGAGGAAAAAAGTTATCATTGTTTGGCTGCTACATATGTGCATGTGTGCATCTCCATAGCTTGACGCTTGTCATCTTCCACACCTGTTTCTTTTATATTAGCTCTGCTCTGGGGCTCTGCCCATACTTGGGCTCATTTTGTGCCTTCCACTTCATTCATGTATACTCCACATATATACTCCACTATGTACATTCGGTGGTGGTGATACTGGTGGGTGATGCCAAGCTAACCATCATCAATTGTCATCATGAGTCCCAAGTCGTCTGTAAATGCTTTAGTATCCGGCCCGGCCCTTTCTGTCAAATCTATTTTCATGATCACCTGTGGGCAGCAGACCGGTTTCTAAAAGAGATCCATGGATGGATGGATTTGGATTAGTGACAATCAAGTAGTGTGGTTGGCGTAACAAAGGTGAGGCTGCAGATTGACTGAGTTTCATGTGATCACGCTCTGCAGTTTGCATGCAATTTTATCAAGTTGGGGCATTTTATTTGTGAGGTGAGGAAACGAGACCTTTAATCTGCTTATTTTTTCTACTTTAAGCAAACAAAGGAAAGGTTTAAGCATATAATGTTGCCCAGAATCTCATATACCTTAACTCATGCAATGCGGCAAAGCTAATAGATAAGATAAGACTTTACTGACTCAATTTCCTATAAGTAATTAGTGGTAATGACGAGGTTCAACATTATTATGCATATACATTTATGTAGTCAGAATTTTAATTTAGCTTGGAATGAGCAGTTTGAGAAATTCTAAGCAACCAGTTCTTAATACTTATTTATTTATTTGTATTTTGTATTTGTTTTTGTATTTATGAATTCCATCTGAAAAAAGTGTTGCGTGAAAGTACGCAATTCCAGATCTCTCTAGAAAAAAACTGAAAAAGCATCCTTCTGAACGAATGCATTCAATGCATGCCGGGATGCTCACCTTGCATTACTCACATACAAAATTCGAAGTGCTAAATTAAATTGGGCCATTGATTTACATCATATAATAATTATACATGGTAGAAAAATAGTGTTTCCCGAGAGTTTTTCCTTTTCTTTGTTTGACTGTCAATTATAGTAGTCAGTTAATTAATAATGTCACATAGTAGTAGCAGCTATACCATTTGTCATTCATAATTACATGCATTTTATTCATATCACAGACAAAGTCACGTTCAGATCTGCCTTTCGAGAATCTGCCCACCCACGTCCATGGGTTTTTCAAAAATATTCTTTCTCGACTAGCTTCTTCAGGAGCATTTCATGCATTTTACTCATGCACAAACAGGGGCACAGGGGGGCTAATTCGAGCAATAGGGATACTTTCTTGTTAAAAGAAAGGCCAGAAATGATGCTTTCTTGCACTCCATTATTGACTAATTCAAATTCAATGCTCCCGGAATTGTGGCGATGCAAGTTGGATAGCTGCAAAAGAAGGATTGAGTTGAAGAGGGTATTTCGTACAAGGAAAACTAGTGAAAATGGCTGTTTTGAAAGCATAGACCGCAGCTGCAAATCTTCCGGGAATGGCATGCGGCTTTTTCCACCCAGTAGGCTGGAACGCAGGGATGCGTTCATATGCTATCATCATCATCATCATCATCATAATAATAATATCATAGGCAGGTAGGTACAAAAGCAGGAAGACACATGAATCAAGTGCAAAATCATTCCATGTTGACTCCATCCAGTGCCTGCACCCTCCAACAAGCCTTTGAGCCCAAGCAACACGACGACGATGCCAACTGTCTTGCTGGATTGTCCATCCCTCCCAAGATTCCCAACTCTTGCCAATGATATCCGCTGCAAACATTGAAAGCGTGTAGCGCGTTCTCTCTCCGCCTCGAAACGCACACTTGCACTTCTCCCAAATCCCCAGCAATGTAGTTGGTCGTAAGGTAAACTAGACCCACCAACTTGGAATGTTCAAATATTATTATCGGTATTATTGCTTTCATTTCATGTGCTCCTTCTCCTGGGTAAAAAACCCATGCGGCACTTTGAATGGGAAAATTGGGAAAGTGTGAAGCAGATACACGACGACGACCCTGTGTGTGTGTTTTCCTTGAATTGGTTGGAAGGTCCTCGTGAGGTAGTTTAAGTAGTATTCTCTTTCCAAATGCCAAACAACGACGTAAATAGAGAATGCATGCGTTCACCATCCATGATCCAGCTCGCCTCTTTCCCGTCATAGGATTTCCGAGTTTGCTTGGAATCTTTGTGCATGAACAGTCCCCATATTGTGAACTACTACTCACACCACAAAAACTTTTGCCCATCTCGCACATGCTTTCCGGCTTTTTCGTAGCGACCGGAGCGGAGAAAAAGATGAAGCAGTGAAGGCTTTTTACGTGTTATGCTCCTCGCTCCAGCATTGTGTGAGAGATCTCGCGGATGTAAGTCAACTACATAATAATAATAAAAATAATAATAATAATAATATACGTCTCCTCTCGTCTGCTGCGTGTATCCAGATATTTTTTCCACTTTTTTTGATATTCGAGAAAGTAATATGTGCAGTAGTAGTTAGTTAGTTAGTAAGTAGTCCTACTCCTCCGGTGTGGAGAGTGAGTGAGCAGTACGTACACCGCGATACGAGGAGATGCAATGCATATGCATGGCTGGCTGGATCACAGTTTTTGGATCATTCATGATGGATAAAGAAAGATGCATGCTTTGATGTAAGGTATGACAAGACTACCATGTAGTAGTAGCAGAGGAGGAGCACTAACTACACACTACTTACTACTACATTGCATTGCATCATGCTACGAATCTAAATTCGACTCTATAGTCACTCACTACTATAGTATCAAGAAGTGAAAAAGTGGCTTGGAAATTGGAATAGTGATATTGTGAAGCAAGTAAATAGTAGTGTGGAAAAAGCATTCTTTTCTTCGAGCTAAAAAAGTGTAGGTATACAACACACACACACACACACACACACACATACACCACTATTCTACATCAACTCATTGGGATTGACTCAAGCAGTGCAACAATATTACAATAGATACATAATCACAATATAATAATAATAATAATAATAATAATAACAATACTCGTTGTTAGTTCAAGTTCAAAAAGTGTTCGGAAAGGGGCCTTCCCAGACTTTGGATTTGGCTAGATCTAGATTTGGAAAGCGAGAATTTGGGGAATAACTGGCCTTCCAGAAGGTAATCAAGGAGCAGGCCGACAGACGGTGACAAAATTGAAAAAGTAAGAAGGTTATAGAGAAAAAAGACCGACACAGGGAGAGTTGAGAGTGGTGTGAGAGAGTAGAAGGGGTACAGCGAACTAAACGCTGATTCGCATACATTCAACATTTTCTCGTCTACATCTCATCTCGCTTTACACAATATTTCTTGGGTTTATAAGCGACACATGAGCACGACTAGATATAACAGTGGTAATAATCATAATATAGTTTTACACTTTCTTGAAACAAGTCGGGGAAACTTGTCGGCATTCGGTCCATGGTCCATCGGCTCGTCATCAAAGCAAGTATGAGTGCGGCATTTCAGTGCTAGTTTAACTAGTGAATGGTTCCTTATTGGGAAATCCACGAGAGGTAACATTTTACAAAAATTACCACAAAAATTACTCTGTAATCAGTCACAGTTAAGATTACCAAAGTTCCAATGTAAAGTGGTCAACGACCGGGAGAGTTCTTGGCAGCGAGAACAATACAAGAGGCTGAGGGAGTTTCTTGGGAATGTAAATTCGTGTTACAAGAGACAGTCATTCGTCCAATCCATTTTCACCACTCATTAGTTAAAGCGACAGTAGTCAGTGGACCGTGCATGGCTCTGAGAACGATTACCATTCTTGGCGTCAACATTTTCAACTACATTCGCTAATTTACACATTCAACGGCATAAAATTGTGCTCTGCCATCTGCTTGTGGAGAAGGTTAGTACCACATTGGGCATATGAATATGCCGACATTTGTCTACATCTTTCCCATTACCTACTCCAACAAACAACCAATCACATCAATTACTTTTCCACTTTTACTTGTCAGTCAGTCTGTTTTTCACAAGTTGTAAGTCGTGTTGCTCTTTCTCTCTTTCTTTAACAGGTCCTTAGATTGAGATTAACAAGTGAAACTTAGCCAAACACCGAAAGAAGTGACGCCGTACAATCCTCCGTCATCCGTAATTTATTCCGAATCCGGTTCTACAATTCCATATACTATTCGCTTTTGTGGCTCCAAGCCGGTGACAGTATACAGCAGTTTAAGAACATCCATTGTGATTTGCGTGCAGCTAATACCAGTGATCTAGATTTATCGGCGATATTCAATATGGCTGGAAGGTAAGTCAAAAAAAGACTATCAAAACTCCTATAAGCAATCCTTCGTGTCGGTGTTTCGATACATCGCATGTACAACGACTCACTTACAACTGTCCACTCGCTAACATTTGTTGTCAGTGCATATTTGTCGTATAAAGTTGATCTTTAACCGTGTCATAACCGATCTTTAACCGGATCTTTAACTGGTCCGAGTTGTCAGTAGTATGTGTTCATATATAGTAGTTGTGCGATAACACCAGTCACCCGTTATTAGCAATAGGTAGCTCAATTTAGTTTTTTCTGTGAAAAATAGTAGCTGTTAACAATGAGCAATTATAAAATTCGGATGAATCATTCGTGGCATTATCAATTATCAACATGCGGATGTGCATGCATGCTGTAATTGTAATTATATTATAATAATGAGTTAGCAAACAGATAGGATGAAACTTAACGTACGATATGATATGACATGATGATTAGATGATTTGAGTGAGACCAATAATAATGTACAAGATTGTCAACTGCACTTTGTGTTTCGTTTCGTGCGTTACACGAGAATCTAGAGAGTGCATGCTTAACTAGAAATGGATGATGAACCGCGTACGTCAGCAACTTGAATCATATTAGAGCTAGCAGCGTATACGCTCTCAGGCCAGCGATCAGCAACACACATGCAGATAAAGTATAGGTAATCATATCACTCCATCTTATTATCCCAGGTTGTAGGAAATGCAGTGAAGCCTGTGAAGGTGTGGAGTTGAGTTGAGCGCGTCAGAGTCAAAAACGGATAGCAATCATGATAAAAAGTAAATTGTTTTCACCATGTTACAGGATACATTTATGATTTTTTATTTTAAAAAATCCTCGAAAAATTCATATAATTTTGTCCACATACATATGATGCATCTGTCATATCGCTGGGTTAGTTAGCTATTGCAGTTGTAATCATATACGGCTTTGGTATTTTATGCAAAAAAAACCGAGCACACTTATTGATAAGAAGAAGAGGAAAGTAGTATGAATATGAATGTATGTGTAAAAAATTAAAGGAATGTTACGCTTTATTTTAGGGATTTTGGTGGTAACAGGTATAGAAATTTCGGAAATGTTGATCCTTCTTCTCGGCAAGCTCCTTTCGTAGCTTACGTTGGTAACCTTCCGCGCGGAGTAGTTCAAGGTGATATTGACAAGCTGTTCGGCGAACTAAAGGTAGGACGTGGTTCGATAACTTTTGACGTTACTAACATGCTTTGAATTCTGTGTTATTGAGATGGCGATGGTTTGTCTCTGCTGCTGGTTTTTTGTATTTGTGTGTGTTTAAACTTGAACTTGTGTGTTTTAGACTCGGTCCATCCGACTCGTGTACGACAAAGAAACTGAGAGATTTAAAGGCTTTTGTTACGTTGAATTTGATGACTCGGAAACGTTGGAAAAGGCTTTACAATACGATGGGTCCGTCATTGATGGCGTCTCGATCAAGGTAATTTTTTTCTTATCTGGTTACTTTCGTGGTATATCGCCAACTGACTTGAAAACTAACTGTATGCTATTGTTGAAAAATCATAGGTTGATGTAGCAGAAGGAAGGAAAAATGACCGTGGAGGTAGTCGAGGCGGAAGAGGTGGTGGCTCTATGAATAGAGGCGGACCTGGCCAGCAGACTTACAACCAAGGGTACAATAGAGGAGGGGGTGGTGGAGGTGGATATCAAAACCCGGCTCCAATGC
This sequence comes from Sinodicranocentrus sp. ZH6, assembly GCA_027743935.1. NCBI lineage: Eukaryota > Metazoa > Arthropoda > Collembola > Entomobryomorpha > Entomobryidae > Sinodicranocentrus > Sinodicranocentrus sp. ZH6. The sequence goes on from JAHZNA010004238.1 coordinate 6,481, forward strand.
ATGAAGATCATTATAATTACAATAATTACAACAGGGGAGGTGGCGGAGGACGCGGTAATGGCGGCCAAGGTTACATGCCTGGGGGTAGAGGGTCTGGTGGTAGGGGCGGCGGCAATTCTTACGGAGGATATAATTCCGATAGGGTACAAAGACCTTACAACAATGACTCCAGAGGAGGAGGAGGAAATGGAGGAGGAAATGGAGGAGGAAATGGAGGAGGGAATGGAGGAGGGAATGGAGGTGGTGGTGGAGGAGCAGGATACGGCGGCCAGACCAGACCACGGCGTGATTCAGAGAGATCAAAGACCTCAGAGGAGTTTAAGGAACCGACTCCAGGTAACAGATTGGTCACTGAGTGTTGTGTGTTTCGTTGATCATTATGTTATGTTGAAAGTAATTCGCCACTCACAACCTGTATGTGATGTTCTTGCAGAGGAACTTGCAGCCAGACCCAAATTGAAACTCTTACCTAGAACTGTTGCTGAACCTGTAAATGCGATGGCTGCAAACAAACAAGCCTTAGATATATTTGGTGGAGCTAAACCACGCGAGGAAAATCTGAAAAAGAACCCTAAAGAAATCAAAAATAACGATGCTGAATTCCGCGATCGCGATACTAAAGCCTAACAGAGTCCAGGCAACCATTTAATATACAAGTAACAGTAGAAACATTTCTTCTTACAACCCCTTTTATAAAAGAGTAATGTCAGCGACGTGTTGAACAAGTGAATAATAATTAATTATAATAGGAATAGAACGAAATTGTGTATTGTATCACAAATCTGTTACATACAATTAATTATCTATGCATATGATATGAAAATGTTTAGGACTAACAGCTATAGTTTATCAATTGATATTTTGTTGTTTTTTTTGTTTTTTTTTGTTTTCGTTGTTGACCCAGTAACTGTGTTCCCTTCATAATTCAGCTATCGACATATACTTGCGTAGGAAACACTGTCCCCCCACCCCACTAACATGCTGACTTGTATTGGATCCCGGTGTATATCAGAACCCCGTTATATATGTAGGTTATTCTATATTATAATTTGCTATGGCTCCTTCTCCTCTTCCAGGTTTCTGACTAAAAAATCCATTATTGCTTGTAATAAAATCTGTTAAATATATTGATTTTTCTCCTCCTTCATGTTATTCCGAGTATTAGAACTGTTGATAAACTATTATGATATTGTTATAAAAAAGTAATTATGTACATGTAACAAGCGTTTCATCATTTTTCTTTTGCTACAGTACGGTACGGTATGTAATGTGCACATGATTACTTGTCAACACTAGAAAGTACAGAGGTAAGGATATTTATTATTATCAATTATTATCATGAGCGTAGTTTACATGTTTAAAATTATATATTGTACCGCCTTCTGCGGTGTCTAGACAAGGGATTTGTGTTTTCTCTTTTACAAAACGTTGAATACATTACGTAATGCGTTGTCAACACTGTTGGGTTGCGGATTACACAAAATGCTTTGTTAAATTGCGCTACTATATAAAATACACGTAGTTTCTAGTATGTGGTTAATAAAACTTGAATGAATTAGAAAAAAACACAATATGATACACGTACTACTCATAAGAGCATTTTTGTTGTTGTAGCGTTGTAATTAATAGTGAAAAAGCTCAGTTCTGCACTCAAAAACCATTTGTGTCTCTACTACTCTGCGTAGGTATTTGTGAGCAGGTAAGAGTAAATGGGAAATTAATTCGTACTACCACATAAATGAGAAAATTGTAATATTACATTGTACTACTAGACTAAAAAATACTGTAGATCATCCTGTCAACCCAAGCTACTGCTACTTAAAACCGACAACACGACAGATTAATGTGAGTGGACTTTTTTTAGACAATGTGTAATTGAAATACGAAGACTTGGTGACATTCACTGCATCGCAAAAGTATTCGTATATGGTACTGGTCATATAATTAGTTATTGTAATTGAGAGACGATACAACATAAAATCTCAGCTCAGGCGAAACAAGAGAGAGTGAAACATTAATAAAAACAAAAAAATCTACTCCTATGCCATGATTCATATTGAAAAGAGAGAAAAAACAGACAAACTTTTACATACATTACATACAATACATACTACTATATTAATTAGACCTATGATGATGATGATAAACTAAAAATATAGTAAAACTCTCGACTTTTTGCATTTTCATCACTTCCATTATCATAAAAAGTAATTTTTTTAACTTGCTACGTAAGGTGACAGCGACAGTATCGTATCTTGCATTTAAAGAAAACTATAAAAACAGGAAATATATTTTGGCTGCTGTTAATAACGATTTTTATTGCTGATACTTTTGGTAACATGGGATATTAGTAATGTATTGTAAAAGGTAGTGTGTGTGGTGGTGCTTATCGAAAATTCCGTTTCTCTTTAAACCTTTCTCTCTGTCATTTTTATCAAGGATACACCTAAGTAGTTGGAAAATTATGTCGTAGATTTACCGACTGAATGCTCTAACGATAAAATATCCGCGTAACTTATTGTATCTATTTTATATAGTATTATTATAGTGTGTACGTGTGTGTATGTCATATAATATGAGCAAGACATTATTTTCGCCATGGCTATAGTTACGCCATGTTCGACTAAGGTCAATAATATCATCACATCACATTGACACATACTCGGGAACGTTGAGCTAACTGATTATAATTACGTGATAGCAGAAATCTTTTGCGAGGTTCAACATTTGTACATACAATAAGATTTCCCTCTTGTTCATGAGAACACGTTCAATTATGCTTGTCAACTTTTACTTCTCTCCTCTGCTGAAACATGTTTGTAGCATCTACTCCTCAGGTCCCGTCAAACTCTACGCAATTCTTGAGCTAGTTGTGAGTGAATAAGCATAGTTTTATTTATATATTAATATCATCTACTAATTCTGCGTAGAAAACTTAACAATTGGCAATTTATTTCATTGTTGAGTTTTTCCGCAGTCCTTGTCTTCACATCTTCCTTTCTGTATCCAATTTACGTTTTTAGAAAAATAGCAATAATTGTTACTATTGATGATGTATGTATGATCTACAATGTATGAGTAAGCCAGTTAGTTTTCTTTGGAGGATGAACAACAAGAAAGAGTGAAATGAAAACCCCAATAATTAACAATGTTGTGAAAAGTGCTATAATGGAAATATAATATACGTATAAAAGGAATGAGCAACTTTAATTGATTGTAAATGTGTCATTAATTATGCATTTGCCAGGCGTGTCCATTATTCGTGAGTCGGATTTTGACAAATGATTCCTGACTCGTTTGTAAATCCTCAACAAATCTTTACTCAAAAGAGTGGCACGTAAAAAACTATTTATTACAATGGGTAAATGTGGAAAAAATCTATATTATATTCGCTAAATTATTTTATTGCTTTGTCTAGTCTTTACTATATATACTATATTAAGATAAGTTGTTGAAAATTTATTAGTTTGCAAAAGTGTCAAATATGATATGGTAAAATGGTATAAAAACCGACGTTTTCCTTGTGTTTGGCGGATTAGTAGTTCTAAGAAATTGTATCCTGTTGTGAAAAGAACAATTTTGGTGACCTTTTTGCAAAACCAAAATTAAACAAATTTTTAGGAAAGAATGGATTATTTCCTCTGGGATGTTTGATTGTTTTCGCAAAAAGACGGAAATGATTTTTTTGCGTCTTTGGTTATTATTACTAGTTACACACTATCTATAATAAATGTTGTGGCAGTCGTCTATGGTATTTCATAATTTTTTATTGTTTTTTTTATTGTTATTATGTTTGCCTTTGTGCATCCATGCCGTCACGCCATGTCGCTATGCACACTCTATCTATCTATAATATAGGTAATAATTTGCACAAAGCTTTTTTCCTAGTCTCACATCACACGCACGAGGTATGATGGTATAGTTCTTATCACTCTCACCTTCGTTTCCTGCTTTCGTATCCCACCAACCACCACTTTGTTCCAAGGAAAATGGGAGAACAAGAATGACAAATGGCTACATTTCGAAAGTACATTTGCATTTGAGAGGAATCTCTCCACTCACTACTCCACCCATAATCACTTCTTTTTATCATCCCTATTGACCACATGTGCGCTTCATTAAATGCTGCAATGTTAGCACTACTCAGCTACTCATCACCATATTCATATCTACACGCTTCATCTTTTATGACCTGCTAAAAGAGCCAGTCACTGCCCTAATAATGCTTGCTCGTTGGCTGTTCACCGTAAGCCGGGGATTTACCTGGTTCTCTCATAACTTTCATCGGAGATTAGCTTGAAACCACCATAAAAAAATTTCCACTTAACTTGCCACATACATCCGTGCATTCCTTTTAAAAGTGATTACAGAAGCAATATAGGGAAGAGGAGAGGTTTGAGAGTTTCTCTCTCGTAAAAAAGCTACTGTCTCGGCTACCCCCATAAAAATCATTCGTGGACATACACTGTCCAGAAATTGTCAATAAAAAGGGATTTGACTTTTATGTGCATTCTCTCATCATTCCTCTTTCAACAACGGATGGATTATAGTACGAGTTTAGGATTCCCAATAAGTACGAGAGCACGCTAATATTACACATGTATTTTTCATTGGAACTATGCTTAGATGGGAAGAGGAGTGAGTGAGCGAGCCTACATGAGGAAAGACAAATGGACTTTGTAGCTTGTTGCAGGGCATAAGTCTTTTTGAAGGAAACGACTTTCACTTGACTCGTCCACTAATCCTAAGCCTCTGCTGCACATGTACATACAAACAGGAATTATTGCGTGGTGCTCTACCCAACAAGAGTCATTCCCATTTCTTCCGAATGGATGGACGAATCAAGGCAAGACGGATCTTCAATAAAATGCCAAGTGCTACTTACTCGAGGTATGTACATAACAAAATCTTTTTGAAATATGCCTCCAGCCAAAAAGTAAAGTTCCCTTTTGCTATATAGTAATAAGGCTATATATAAACATGCTTTATATGGAGAAGCGATGGTGGGTTTTTTTCCTCTTTCATTTTGTCTGCCTGATAAAAAAGCCACCATCTCATTCCGCTACCATTTACGGGAAAACTTAACGTAGCCTACACGTACAACAGCATAAAGCAAACATTATGTGTGTGTTCGGAGGATGCTTTCCTCCTCTCATGCTTCTCTCGTTGGCTGAGATCGAGCTAGTCAAAACATGTTCCAGCATAGTCGATGAAGTGAGTCGTGCCATCACATTTATCTAATGTTATTTCCCCTTTCAACTCTTCCCAAGTAATTTAAACCTGTCTTGATCTGCTAAGAAAGTTTGCTTCCGCAAGAAACAGGGCTAAAAAAAGCCCAAGGGAAAGAGGAAAAAATACAGGATGGGAAAATAGAAGAGGAAAAAGAAAGACAAAGGATGTAGGACGTTCAAGTTAAAATGTCTTCTTTTGATTCATCCTTCTTACGAACTCGGCATCATTGCACCATCTCAAATTTCAACTCCCTTTTTTCCCTGGGAAGAATTTCACTTGTGAATACATACCTACCTCCACCTCCTTTTCACTCACGCATCCACATCTCTACTTTTTCAACCAAGTTGGCGAGAGAAGAAGAAGAAAGGAATGGAAATGACTTGTACTTCTTGCTCTCCTGCAATCACTGCCACCCTTGTTAAGTATAAATAAAAAGAGAAAGAAGCAGTGGCAGTAGGCACTTTCCCGAGTTTCCACATACATTCCTCTCCTACGCATATACATAATATGCATTTATTTCTCTAAAAAGCATTTCCCTTTAAAATCCTTCCCATTCATCCCGCCGTCGTTGGCGTCATTCATAAATCCAGTTTTCTGTCTCGATGAAATATTCGGGAAATGGCTTCATAAACGGATTTTTTTGGTAGACCATTTTATTATTAATATTATTAGCAAGTCAAGTAATATTATTAGCCTAATCACACACATATTCCTATGGCTTACGCTTTTGGCCCAAACCTCCGGTTAGCTTTTGTAGTTTCTGCGAAAATTTATTGATCCAATCTTTAATCATACCTTTTCCGTTAATAGGGTGGCAAAAAATCGGTTTAGGGCAAAAAGTAAAATATGCCCGATTGAAGAACCCAGAATATTGACTGTCGTTTTGAAATATCAGTGAAGCCCCACCAGAGAGGAATGTATTTGAAAGGAAAAGAGATTCGCACATTTGAAAAGGGAAAGTTAGGTTGCACGAGGAGCACGTACTTATACTTGCGGGTGTTCCACAACTTTCACATGCCATGGGAGTCGTGGCAAGGGAAAAGACGAGCGAGGATGTGCTAAGTTAGATGTATTCCATATCGATTTGTGTAAAAAATTCCAAACCTCCAGTCTCCTGGTCTCTTTCTCCCATTTTGGTATAGTGGTTGTTAAAGAATCACACCTGTGGGAGGCAATGGTGGTTGCTATCGTGTTTGTGGTGATGTAGTATAGAGGCAAGAACTAAGCCTGCTATATGTAGTCTTGTCTTGTCTCTTGCTCTGTTCTCTTCTTGTCACCTTTTTTCCTCGTCTCTTAAAAAAAATACAAACCTTTCTCCGGAATCCCTAGGTTTCGATCGTAAATGTTAGAATAAAAAGACTCGTTCCTCATGTAGCTCCGCACTCGTGCTGTGCATCCTAGCCTCCTCACCCACATCCAAATACCTTTCCCACTTGCTGGCACGCATCCTGCAATCAACTTGCATATCAGTCATTACGAATTTTATTCTGTCCTGTTGAATTCACCAGACTTGTGGACGGAGACCAGAGGCTGGCTAGCTTCTCCTCTCGCTCACTTTTTTCTCCTATCCACTCGCAACAAACAAACAACTCGAGAAACACATCATTATTGGACGTAATGGCTTGACGACGCGACTCCTCTTTCCTCCGCTTTTTAGTCTCGCTCTTGCCATTCCATAACAAGTATCTGTGTGGCACGCAAAAAGTTTGAGCTACTTGGAAATAAGTAATATCTCCTGGTGATATTCATTTCACTAGTAGTAGCAATTATTGTGCAATTAGCAATTTCACTTCCAACTCGAGCAGAAAATTATTTCCAGAGATTGGTCACACTTGATCGTGCACGAGCCTGGCAAAACATAACCATTTTGTCATTTTCACATGCATCGGAACGTAAAAAGTGAGAGAAAACGTATTGTTCAGATTGTTGGTGTGATTGGAAATATTTGGTAAGCTTGCTCGTGTCACTCTGGGACAAATCTACATTATGTGATGAGTGATTACAAAGAAATCATTAAGCAGCCCTTTTCCAACCTAAGAAAATGGATTACCGATCTTAATCGGGTAAGTTGTCATTTGCTTAAAGTACTTTTCCATTATATTGAAAGAGAAAGTGTGTTTTGATAAGCTTCTTTCCAATTGCCATTTGCCAGAGCTCATATTCACTTTCACTTTCGTTTTGGCACAAGTCTATTCAGGTCTATTTTGGTAGTATCCACCAGATCGTATAGTTGGTGTGGCGTGCGTGGCCAAGGAAAATAAATGGATAGCTCTATGCACACTTGGAGTCTAACGAGCTTTAATTAATTTGACGCAATGCATATTGATATGAAAACCGTGTTGGACGAGAAAAAGGCAACTTGTGAGGTTATGAGAAGATTGCATTAATTGTAGTATATATTTTTCCTCATCCATCAATCTACTTCATACCCACCCACGCAACTGCTTAATAGCAATTACGGCAAATCTTGGCTGCTCTTTTCTCCAGGCGAATTAAACCTGACGTGGAAAATAATGAATGAAACGGCAAACGGGTGTGGAGAGGCGTGCAATACGAGAGCCATGCAATATAATATAAAAAAGAATGTGTTTTGTTTGTTTGGCATACAATTTTCCATTGACTTATTCTTGAGACTGGGGATCATCGTAGAAATCAGCTTATTCGCTCCCACATGTATTTATCCCAGAGGGTAGAGAGAACTACCAAGAAAAGAAAAACAGACAAAAGAAAGCTGAAAACTTTTCCAATCCTTTCATAATACTATAGAGAAACAGAGGCATGGAATGGAACATATATTTAGTTAGCACATACACACGACGTATATTATTCCTCCTCTTTCACTCCAGGGAGGAAAACTGAGAAGGATGCGGCTCTGTTGATGATTGTATGGAATGGAGTGGGTATTTTGTCAAAGACCGTTTTATGTTGCTACACTTTTGATGTCTGCTTTCATCCCTGTTCTCAATCAAGTTTCCTTTTATGCAAATTCATATGTGTAACATAAGGAGAAATGGAGAATTGTGTTTTGGGAACGAGTTTGAAAAATGGAACACTTTGTGGAAATCCCTTTTCAGGGATAGAAGATGAGCATTAGGCGCTGTACTGTGTACACCTTGCTGTGTTCCACCAAAGAGATTGACGTGCATTTGTGGTAGTGTCAAGTAGTATGTTGTGTACCTTTTTTAGCCTTTGTTCAAGAGAGTGCGGCTACACAAATGGAATAATATGAATGACAATGGACTGCTCACCTTTCTTTTCATCTCTCTGTCTCTTGGTTGTATATAGATTTTTGGGGAGGGAGATGGAATCAAGGCAGTGTGCATAATGCACACGTGAATGGGGCTCTGTGCCAAACTCGCAGATCCGCAAACCAACAAACCGCGGCACATGAATCCTTTGGTAAATATTTCATGGTTTTTCAGAGATGCTCTCGGTAATGAATGACTCGGCTCCCACAGTTCTACGTAGTTGTGTGTGCACACAGTTTTTATACGTAGAATTGAGCTTTTAGAACTATCTCACAACACCCCGTTCCATTTCCTATAAAGTAACTGGCTATCGCTTCAACAATTTGTACATGCTAAACCAACGACGATGATTGAAGGGATGTAGTTGTTTTGGAAAGTAGGTAGGAATAATGCAGCATTATCCAGTCAGATTTGTATTTCCTTTTTGCCAGGGAGCCTCCACGTCTTCGTCAGTTGAAGAAGCGTCCACATCCACCTCAACTGCATCAGGCAAATCCTCATTATCAATTGTGGGAGGGAAATTGAAAGATATTGAACAAGTCCCTGGTACTCAGGAACAGGAAACGAGTTCACTTTCCCGGCAAATAAGCATGGACGGGGTGTCGCCTGGAGGAAGTACTTCTAATCCCAAGATTGGAGAGACAGTTAACGAGTTTGAGTCTATAAGACAATCCTTGGACTCGATGAAAATCCAATCAAAACTCTCCGAAACACAAATGCAAGGTATTTCCGTTTGTTACATGAGAATCCATTTCCTATAAAATAATAGCAACCTATTATAGCCTAAAATGTCGGATTTTAATCCATTTCCTTTTGTTTGAATTTCTCGGAAAGGCAAATTGAAGAAAAAAAATCAATTTCGCCCTTTGTTTACTTCTTCACGCTTACATATTTGTAATTATTATTACAAATGTAATTAAAATGTTTTTCCTCTCTGTGATTTGTTTAGAGTTCCGAGAAGCGTTCCGCTTTTTTGATAAAGACGGAGATGGATCTATCACTAAGGATGAGCTTGGTATCGTGATGAGATCCTTGGGGCAGTTTGCGAGTGAGGAAGAGCTAAAGGAAATGTTGAAGGAGGTGAGTGGTTTTTGTGGATGTTTTCACAGATATATACAGACTACGGAAGCATGGTTTTACTGTGTTACAACAGACTTTATGGGAATGTATTTATAAATTTCATTTATTATTGCAGGTTGATATCAATGGAGATGGGTTGTTCAGCTTTGAAGAGTTTGTGGAGATTGTGTCCAACTACTCTGGAAACACGGGTGGTAGCACAGATGAAGAGCAGGAGCTGAGAGATGCATTCAGGGTACGCTATCAAACCGCATATTATGGGGAACAATTGTCCTCGAAGCTGTTTTTTCACTCACGACTGACCATCCAGATCCAATCCATGTCTACTGCAAATGAATGTATATATATGTAATATAGCTTTTGCTATGGCAATGGTGAGTTTGCTTGCGTGGGTGAATTTATACGACATTTAATATTATCCTTCTTGTGATATCTGTCCTTCACACTCAACCCTTTGGGCTTGAAATTTGAACAGAATTTGTAAGAGCTCTAGGAGAGCCGGATATGCCAGAACACGAGGATGAGGATGTGGAGGATGGAGAATACCAATTCAACCAATGAAATTGCCATTCCAATTTCCATTTCAACATTTCCAACCCCAGTTCATGCAAAAAAACAGTTCTTCTCATGTACAACTTTATGTTCTATGCTCCCTGGCCCTTGGGATAGCAGTAGTTCTATGTAGTAGAGTCTAGTGTACACAAAAGTTGATTCCCGACAACATGGAAAAATCTTGTTCCTTTATCAATAATCCCCTCATATTCCTTCATGAACACACTGTTTTCTGAACATGCTGATGATAATATCATAATAGCATTAATACTTTTCAGCTAGGGCTATTATCCAATTTCTGACCAATTTGTGCGGTACATTTCAGTACTGATCGTCAGTAATTAATGTAATTATGACAAGTTACGTATAATGCGGTGCTTTCGTTGGCTAATTAATTTTATGAAGCGAGATGAGTTTATTATCGTGATTATATCCGGCGTTGTTGTTACGTATAAATTGTCATACGAATACGGACTTGGTTAAGGCTGTATCATAAAAATGCTTTCTTACGCTTCAACTAAAAAATCTTGTTCAAGACATATACCGATATACTAAGTTACACACATGATTCAATTGTTTTTTCATGTTCAAATATTTCCAACATTTTCACCGTTGCAACCAATAAATCTTACACGATATGATAAAGAGCTATTGGGAATGTTAATCCAAGTACGTATTTGTTGCATACAAGAGATCGGTACATGGACCGCGCTAGTATTTATTTTCAACAAATTACGTCATGCAACACTTCAACCCAAATCTATAGTTACATCTAACTAAAAAGTAAGAAACTTATTTTCTTCATTAAGGACAATATGAAGTGGATTTCATAAAAATAAGAGAGTTACATCAGAAAGAAATTACTGCAAATCAGCAACAACAGCGGCAAGTAGGACGACAACAGACTTGAGACTACGACGTGCTGATTTTATCCACAGGCAAGTGACCACTGTCTCCAAGGGTTCTAAGGATAACCCGTCCTGATGGGAGGATGCTGAATATAGTCAGACTACAATGATTCAAACTAATGCGAAGCCAGGCCTCAGGTGGGAATTGCATTGCCCTGTTGACATAGATTAGTAGAAATGTTAAATGACACGACCACGCACCAATTACACAAGAACTTAAGAGAAACACCAAGACTTATTGCTTACCGGCAGAAAAAGTAACGAATGACGTTAGCGTGACACACAACCAACTCATACGTGTCATTTTCAGTGTCAATGTCAGCGCGATGAAAATACTTTCGAAAAGCAGCCTCGATGCGTGCACCATCCTTGTAATACTGCTGTAATTTTTTAATTTACATTATTTCTTCTCAGGAACACGAAAGGAAAAGCTCAGCACAATTACCCATCTGTTATAAAAATAAGAACAAAATCAATAGCCATCCTTACGTGCAATTCCGGATGCCAGTTGGACACTGGTGGCTCCGGCAAGCAAGGAGCCCCTTCACGAAGTAGCGGATCCTTGTTCTCCATGCACAGATCTTCTTGTCCGATTTCCTTCAAAACTATGTCTGCCGTTTCAATGGCTCGAGTCATATTAGAGCAAATTAAAGTATCAAATTTGATTCCGGACTTCTTCAGTCTTTTACCAAGGAGCTCTGCCTGACTTATTCCCAGTTCTGTTAGCTTGCGCTCAGCGTCACCTTCACCTTTCATGTTGTATTGACCATGTCTGATGAGTGCAATGTGGCGTACTGCCTTTGACCTTTTCTTCTCCAAGGTATTAATCATTTCATCTTGACTAACAGGCACGACCTCTCCACCCTCACTTTTTCGTGAAGGCTTTACTAGTGCATAAGGCTCACGTCTACAAAATTCCGCACAATAATTGACAATCACCAATGACTCATTGAGAGAGGGACAAATAATTGTAACTGATACTGATGACAACACGTAGAATAAAATCATATCTATCTAAAAGTATAACAATGAGTAATTTTGTTTAAAGATCATACTTGTCCCAGTTATAGTCCCATTTGCCGGAATTTTCGGGGATGTTGGAAGGTTTAGCAGGACTCCAGTTAGAGCAGTTTACGACGACAGCAGAAAATGACGCTGCAGCTGCTGCCCCCGCTGCCCATTTTCCATACGTAAAAAATCTTGAGCTATGCATCGCTTTAGAGGAAGTAGCACTGTTGCAGTATCTTTTGATGTCACTGTCAACTGTGTCAAAGCGCCAACTACTTTCCTAATCCTCTTTTATTTTCACCACTTCCCTTTCACTGTCTCACTCAACCGGCAATCCACTTGCACTTGTACACAGACGACAGCACAAAACTTGAGTTTCGCTCGCACCACCAGTTTCGTTTTCCACCAGCTGCTCAATGGCTCTCCATACCAAACTAAACCGTTCAATCAGCAGCTTCGCGTGGCCTACTCGTCGTTTCCATCCAAACAAACACTATTAGTCCATGCACGATTCTTCTATGCATATTTGCAATTTTAACTGGATCAAGAAACTTGTTCTTATCTGACTCTTAGCTTGTTCTTAGCTAGTTGTTAGGAGCCTTATTAGATCATTGTCCATTTATCAAGAGGAACGTGATACTGAAACGAAAAATAATAGGAAAATCGAAATTTCAGATAATGCATTTAAATGGTCATGGTCATGGTTTTTTTAACGTGATGTGATTTGTGATGTGATGTGATGACGCGCTATGACATTAAACACTAAACTATTCTTTGGAACGGAACACCTTGGAAGGTCTTATGGAGTGATCGAATTTGTTATTAAAGCTTTATGAATCAAGGCACAGCAGTCGCACTGATTAGTAAAAGTCGTTAGAATTTATATCTATAAGAATTAATGACCAAAAATGTATGTAAATTGTGTTACCGAATGGAGATCACAGATCAGCCTCTGTGTATGTACTGAATTTTGATAAACATTATGGATATAGACAATCAGTTAATCAAACGCAAACAACTGTTCAAAAACAGTTGTGGTCTTCAAAGCAATGAACGCGATAATCCATCCATACTTATTATTTGAGCGTGTTTGAGATTCGGGCAGTCCGTTGTGTACCTTTTTGTCATATAAGCAGCGCACAGATTTTCATAAAAATGCATCAAATGAAAGCTGAAGAGGGCCAGCCCCGCATAGGCTAATGACTTTTTGAAAAAGTTTGCTCTAATTAATTTTAAATTGTGATTTAGATTTTTG
>JAHZNA010004239.1:0-12616 GCA_027743935.1 Sinodicranocentrus sp. ZH6
TCAATATTGGCGTGCCAATCATTCACCTTAAAATTCTTATTTAGGACCAGTTCTTCCAAATTCACACACTTCCCAATTAAAATAATGCTGTGTCACTATTCAATAAAAATATAATAGTTTAGTTGAAACTAGCTAACTTTCAAAAGGAAATCTTAATTCTGCTTCGACGTTTTTTCTTAAAAATAGTACATTCCAAAAGTATGCCTTCTCAACATTTACTTCATAACTATTTCCCGTATTCATATGCAAATAGAGTTTCTCTACAACCACACGCAAACAGTAATAACAAGACTGGTAAACGAGCAGAAAAAATGTCTTCCGTAATGTGGCTGGTCATAAATCATACCATTATTTTGTCGCTGTCTCTTTCTCTCTCTTGCCACGTTGTCGTCTTCGTCGTCGGCAACTTTTGTGATACCCCATGGGATTGAGTTGTTAAGCTAGTTTTTTTTCAGTTGGTTTTCCCTTACTTAAAAAACACACTCAGGCAAGCAAAAAGACTAGAGAAAAATCTTCTGTTTACTACAAAGTATATATGTATATATATTACTCACATTCCTACACATTCTATAATTTTAACTTTCATATCATATCACCATTATTACCATCATCACAAGACTTAAGCATGCCTTTTCGCGTTTTTGTCCTTTGTGTCCTCCCAGTCATAGTTAAACTTGTTTCATCACATCATTATCAACCAAGGAACGCACATGCACGCACTATTTTACGGAGTAGACACATAGTCTCCTTTTATGAAAGCCTTTTTATCCACTCTCCTCTCACTTATTTATGATGATCATGTTAATACTCTGCTATTTTGTTTGTCGGCTTGTCATCTTCCATTAAAAAGTAAAAACAAGAGAGAAGTGGTGACAATGAGGAAATGAGCATAGTCCCTATATTATACACATTATGACGGATAAACGCATATGACAGTTGCTCATTTTTTTCCCTTCGTTTTTCCGCCACGTTTGACCAATAACGAATGAGGAAAGGGTTTGCAAGTTTGATTAAACCTAATGTATCATCTTTCTTGAGTGACGATCAAAACTGGAATAATAACGTGTTGTATTTATTTTTTATATATTTTTTCTTTATTGTCTTTGACACTCGCAGGAACTAGAGTTTGGTCGTGTGTGGGGCTGCCGACAATCTAATCTTCATTGCTCCTTCACTCTGGAAAAAACTGAGAGGAAGATTTCTGCCATTTGCTTTAGACTTTTAGCCTACCAGCATGTTAACTTGCAGAAACTTACATTCCGCATCAGAACGGAGTTGGGGAGTATGGTATGTGGAGAGAAATATGATATGGAATGATTTTCAATGACAAGATTAATTTTCACTGGAGGGTGAGCCTAATCCATTAAAATTAATTGGTTTTTCTAGAAACCCCGAGCAAATCAGACGATGGGTGTTTCAAATTCATCGCCGGAAGTCACAATGGCTCCGAGATCGTCGACAGTGACCACAAGCAGTGGGTGTAGTTCGATGGCCACGCTAGAGCCAGGAAGTCCATTATCTAGGTTACCGCAAACATTAAAGAAGCGATTATGTCACTGTCTTGATCAGCCTCATCCAACAGGCAAGGATTGGAGGTTGTTAGCTCAAAAGCTGGGCGTTGATAGGTACACCATTGGAAACAAAATCTCATCAAGTTTATTTTCTTAATGAGGAATGGTAATGAAAGCAAGATGAAATTAATCTGGGAACTTGCTCCATTTTCAGGTATACCAATTACCTCACATTGAAAGCCAGTCCGACCGAGTACATTCTTGACTTGTGGGACGTTCGAAATCGGAAACCAGAAGCAATCACAGATCTACTAAACGCTCTAAGATTAATGGAGCGACATGATGCTGTCTCGATACTGGAAAAGGAAATGGGTCCTTGGCTGTAATATAGACACGTGTAGAGTCGTCAACCTCGCTGAAAAGTCATCCGTTCGCATATATATTACTTAGAATTAAATGATAATAGTTGGTAAAAAGTAATCAATCCCTGTTTATTTGACAGTCAAAATATTATCGTCATCTTTTAGCATAATTAATGATCTCGTGATATTTATTATGACGGTTTTGTACATTACTTATAAATTAGGTATAAATATCTGATATATTCTGTAAATTAAAGTTTGATGAGGCACAACATCTATAAAGATTGTTACAGTGCTTGCTTGTTCGCAGCTTTAGTTGTGTAATAAATTAGTTGACTTAAGTAAATCGAGCGCGTCTTAATTAATGCACATGTTTAGTTACAACACTACTGACACATGATCTGTAAGTATCTATGATGAATGTATATTGGGGCTTGTATTATTGTTAAAAATTGATTAGTCTCTTTTTGTACGCATGTATACCCCTAATTTTATCTTACCGTTGCAGCATTATTAACAAAGACAGGTGTATTCATGTATAAAAAAAGTTTAAAAAAAAATATTTGAGGTTTTACACATCTAACAAAAATAAAATCTCCAGATGTCCTACCATGAAGGTGACTTGAAGTGCCAATAGCGATTTAATAAAAATGAACACTTAATGATGATATGATGAATGTACCGTGCAGAGTGTTGCCAAATAGATGTAGGTGCGATAGCCGAATTTCTAAAGATAGATTTAGTGCACACTGAAGAGAGTTTTAGTTGTGATTGTGAATGAAAGAGGGATGATGAAATGTTAGTTGCTTTATTTGAAGAAAAAAGAGATGCATTGTTGTTGTTTTCTGTAAAATGAACACACGTGTAAAGGAAATTGTTCGAAAGGTGCAGTGGTGCAGGGATAGATATTATATTGCTGTGAAGAGGCTATATACACACGGGAAGGCTTTACTCTAATTAGTTTAGCACAAGGCAAGAAGCACTATTCAAGAATCCAATGGCCAGTGACTACATAAAATCTAATTAAAGCAGTTTCCTCAGACTATTTCTTAGAGTTTGAGCACTTCCCACTAACAAGATCTACCGAAATCTTCTAATTGTAAGGAAAATGTGTTCAAGTCACATTCATTAAAGGGAGTAATTGAGGAAAGTGAAAAATTACTTTTCTGAAATGATCATCATATATATTTCACCTTCTACTAATTCCTTACTGGTTTGTATACTTAGCATAGTATTGTATTCTTGACATTGTACATAATTAGTATTACTTCATAGCTTACACGAGTAATTAGTAAATTGTACTAGATTCCTCAATATTTAGAAGAGTATTATAAGACTTCAAAGTTCGGACAGATAACAGGTCGAATGCAAAATGTTTGTACAGAAAGGAAATAGGTAAATTAAGTAGGAAATAGCTCCTTTCCAAGAATCCCGTTACTTCCTCAGTACACTATCCCAAAAATATATTCTAACATCCTAGATGACTATTTTGACTCTGTATGTAAATACAGTGTCTCTGAAAAATCATTACTTACTTCCAGCTATGATGAATATAAAATTCTGTAATATACAAAAAGTCCCTTTCTCGATGAATAACGTTGACTCTAATATATGATTACTAAACATAAAAAGTATTCTCCCAAATTGTAAAAAATGTAACCTTTCATACTCGTTGAATCATACGTATACCAAAATGTCTGACAAATCCTTAGGTTATTATAAGCAGTAGTAAATTCACCGTAAATGTTAGCATGTAAGTATTTCCATCGGTCTAATTACGTAAGTTAGCATGTCGATCATTTTTTGTATTGTAAATACGATAAACAAATATAATCCACGCTGAATAAGAGAAGATGAGTTAATGTAATGAGAGAACATTAGTATTAGTTTGTAGAGTAAAACACGATATTCTAGAATTGTATAGAGAGCAAGGCAAATTATAACTAAAATACCGTAGCAAAGAAGTGCATGGAAATGTAAAAGAGGACTATCAAATTGGTATAAACGTGTTTAGAACGAGTCTTTAGAATTTACTTATTTAAAAAAAACAGTAATCCTACTACCATTTATTGCGACAATTGTACAGAAAAAAAAATTATTGTTACTACTTGTAAAATGTGGAGCTTTATTCACCATTATTGTGTATGAGAATGTATGAAGAGTTGAAAGTTGCGAGAGAAAATGTAACATCGTTTTGTGTGTGAAAATAATACAGAAAGATTACTAAAAAATGCTTTAAGAGAAATATGACTCTTATTTTATTCATAATTTTACCCAACCTTTCGCTGCCAAAACATAAAATACATAAAAAATGTTTTTTTTTAAATGTTCCTCTCTATCATTCATCACTGTACGTAACGGAACAGATTGACAAAAAAAAATCAAAAATCTTTATACACAAGATTTGAAGGATGATTTAACATTCTGCACTTTTTCATCTCATCCTCACTCAAGCAAGTATACTCTGGCTGGTTTCTCTTATCGAGTAGTGATTCCTCCTGTCTAGAGCATTCACTAATCAAGTATCATAAAGCATCTAACAAGCGACGAACCTTTTAATTATCTGTATCCGCAAATATGATCCTCAACACTAGCCCTTGCAGCATGGTCGCTTTTTATAGTGCAACATGCAATCATTTCTCTCGTTACAATTTTTTTAAACATGTGCTACACGCCAGGGAACTCTACGCCATCATATAATACTATTCAGTATAGACAATTGAGTATATTATAGAAGTAATCAAGACCAAATCGTGTAGTTGGCTTGTTACATCAACTTCAACTATTGAAAAATATGCATGCTAAACACTCATATTTTCGAATTGTTTTGATCTTGATTGCTTTTCTGGCAAATGATGTAGGTATAATTGTAAAGGATTGTTTTTTGAAAGGATGTTAAGCATGCCCTTTTCTGCACATCATGGGTTAAAGCTAAATCAAGTATTTTTTTCAGATAAGAATACATAAATACCAGTTTGGCAATCATATCACCATACAAAAACCATAAATCTACAACGAAAACAACTGAAAAGTACACTTTGAAGAGAGGATGAGATGATATCATGATGAGCAAATTATTTCAACTTCCAATTTGCCAGAAAGCTAGCATGCGTAAAACATCAAAGAGAAACATGCATGTTGATATGTGCAGAGGATCATGAAGCGGAATAAAATATATACCAGAATTCATACATATGCATGCAAGTTCAGTTCTGATAATATATTTGCATATTTTGGTTGTATGAGTTTTAACTTTAAATGAAAACTACTACCCGTCTAAGAGGTATACTGGTAAGATGTAGTTTTTGAATTGCATTCTTTTCAATTTAGATCAGTACAGCCTAAGGATATATACATATGTTAGGGATTGCACATTGATTCCAGTTTACGATTGATATCAAACAGGTGCACTCCACAAGAAGCACAGGTGGCCAATCTAGTTCAGAAGGGTCTGTTGACGTAAACAGATCAAATTGATGTACACAAATCCGCCTGGTATAATTATCAACTGACGTGGTTAACAATATTATTAAAAGTTGTACCTACTCGAAAAGTAAATCTAGGTAAAGGAAAGTGAACGATAGACGTTGTGATGATAAGATATTACAAACATGAAATTATTATCTGTAGGCTAAAATAATTATAAGGTTAATTATGACTTCTCACACACACTAAATGAGGATATTTTTGGCAAGCAAAGGTTACATGTCAGAAATCAGAAGGTATATCAAGGCGGATTTCAACATTTCAACTGTTAAAGACCATCCTCACCGGTGTATTGATTGGAGGTAAATATCATTTAAATTGTCACCCTTTTGTTCACGACCTTTCTAACAAGTCTGATAAAATGCTATCAGCCACTTCTCTCAGAGTTCAAGTGCACCTGCCCTTTCACCGGAGCTAGTGTACCGTGAATTCTCTGAAGAGTACGAGTACAGAGTAATGTTGAAGGTAGGTATGTAAATGTAATAATGTCTTATGCAAAAGTCCAATTTTTCCTTTTAACGTACGTCACTCCTCTAATGATTACTTTTTGCAACGACACATTTTTTTCCATTATTGATCCAACTGATCCACTTTAATTTAGGAGTGGAGGTTATGTAGATTAGATATAGAATTTTTTCTAGGGATGCAGTTTGCGTCCACTACAGCCATCATCATATAACATACCATAAACAACTCTGTAGGTCTGTAGTTGTGTATCATGCAAACTGGTTGAAATCTGTGTACAGCGAATATCTGTGTATACAACATTACCGCACCGTTCCCGAGGAAACTGTCGATCTTTGTATACAACATAGTATGCTGATCTTTAATACGAGGAGTTGCGTTGTTAGGAAAAATCTGTCGTTCATACAAACAAACATTTTCCTCCACATTCTCAGAGAAGAATAAAAGTGATTGTGCTTCCAGTGCCTTTTGGAAAAGACATAATTTAATATTGTCATATATAGTTGTTGTTTTACTTTTCAAGAATATTTTTTCTCCTTAGTAGTGTGTTGTGTTTCATTCAACGGAAAGTGTATCATAGTTTAGTAAAAACTTCCGTTTTAGTTTTTAGTGGACCCTTGTCAGACAGCGGGAAGGAAGTCAGCTGGGTTTAGTGCTGGTAGGTATGTGTCTGTATGTCTGTGTATATACCTAAGTATATCAGGTTGTTTTTCGGCTTGTAGTGCAACAGACTTTTCCTTCTCACTACTTATTTCATGACTACGAGAGGATTATATAGGAAGCAACTTTTTTTTCTTGTAAAATGCATACAAGGCTATAGTGCATTGTACTTTGTATATTGGTTGAGACAGGCTTTTTAGATGTTTTAGATAGAAAGGAAAATTTCCATTCCACACTGCCATATTGCTACACATCACTTCATACTTCACAGGGATAAAGGGCAAAGTAAAAACACCTAGCAATAGAGAGAGAGAGAGAGACTCAATACCTTTTTGCATTTACGAGCAGAAAGTAATGCTTGCACATATCAA
This sequence comes from Sinodicranocentrus sp. ZH6, assembly GCA_027743935.1. Classification (NCBI taxonomy): domain Eukaryota; kingdom Metazoa; phylum Arthropoda; class Collembola; order Entomobryomorpha; family Entomobryidae; genus Sinodicranocentrus; species Sinodicranocentrus sp. ZH6. Next base: position 6,856 of record JAHZNA010004239.1, read on the forward strand.
AAGTGTTAGAGTTGCGGTATCTCAAAGACATACTTTTAGGGGTCTCGCACAATTCTCCGCTCTAGTCTTCCTGGCTTGCCAAAATGCCAAATTATCCATAATAACCATGTATCCTGCCTAATAGCTTTTGTGCACTATCTTAGAAAGATAGTGAATATATCCATCACAGCTCATTTTCAGTATAATGTATAGTTTTTTAGGGTCCTGAGTCACGACTCTTGGTAAATGTGTGAGAGAGTGAGTGCTAGAGTTGAGAATGTAATTTCCCATATATATACATTTAAGCTACCTACATACTTACTACGATCTATGATGCGTTCGGTTGTTTCGGTATGAAAATGTGAACCATATATTCATGTACATGTAGTTATATGAATTTATTATTTTATTTGCTCTCTTGTCCGGCTGCAGCTGGTAATACTAAAATAGTAAAGACTCTCCCTGTCTGGGCTGCGGCATTCTTGTAATATCCTTTTATTCGTATGGTCTTGTTATGATGATTTTTATATTCATTTGAAATCGTTTAAATTGTCTTGATGGGCTAGGCAAGGTGAGAGGCTAATTGGCATGAAAGCGAGAATGTGTTTTCCCTCTTGTAATGTAAAGTGAGATTTTGTGCTAGAAGCAAAGGGGGTATAGTCGCTTCATTAAAGACAAAGCCTTGAGGAATACTCTTTTATATAGAATAGAGATAGGAGATTACATTGGAGCTATTTGTTATTATCAACTTTTCATGAAGACTAAACTGTCTATAGGTAAGATTTGTTTTTCATTATCACTTTACCTCATCTCGGCTCAGTAACAAAGTGAAATAACAATCATGGTAAAATAATAAAAGTAGGCTTAAGTTTAATCTTTAATGATCCGACCGAATGAGGTGCATTCAAAACAACGACAACATACTGTGCAGAAACATAACGATAGCATCGCATCAAAGGAAGTTTTTTTTATTCATTTTTTATTAGATCGATGAAAAGTCAATATGAATAGGTGTGTTGTGATTTGTGAGAGAAAAAACTGGACTATGTACTTTCCATTGGAAAAAATATAAAGTGACGGAAACATGAAAACAGATCAGAGTACGTTATCTGTAACGGGGCTAAAAGTGTGCTTCATTTTTTTATATTGTCGATGGCTAACTTTGGAATAATAAATTGGAATGTGTCGGTGTCCCATAGTCCAATGTATTTTCACACGGTTATAAAGAATGTGTGGGATAACAGCTACACTTGTTACTGCTAAGTGTGCAATGTGCTATGCGCATGGAATTTTATTCCTCTTGTAATTGCGGTTCATTTCATAAAAATGATGTGTCTCTCGAGGCTGATTAATACATGATCATTTTGACTCGGTCAACTCAAACTTTGTCAATTATTTTCAATTGAAGCCGATTCTCCAGTTGGAACTTTTATATTCATTTTTGCATCACTGAATCGTTTAGTCTTGTGCATATTTTTCGTAAGATTCTTTTTACTAGCAAATTAAGCAAATCCCAGTAAAGTTATTGAGAAAATGTGTGTTGTTGTATAATTAGGGGTGTACGACTATATAAAGTTTTTTATATATATAAGTAATTTGTAGGAAATAAGGTATTCACGAAAATCAAAGTCAAAATCCAGTTCAAGAGTAGCCTAGCGCATTATGTCATTTGACTAACATTTGCTGTGGATCGACATTGATTCGGTCGGTAAGCGAGCTGAGGTTTTGAGGAGTTCCGAAGCTAAACCGTCAATCAATTCAGTATTGCATGCGTTGCAGGGTTTTTGGTATTATATTTCGAAATCAGCATTTCTTCTTTTTTCGTTCGTGTTGGCTGCATTGCCGACATTTTCCGATCTACTTATCAATTTTTATACGCACAAACAGATTAATGCTTTCTTTATGATTACTGATATAATTGTGATTTATGATGTGAGTAAAAAATTAGTCCAAAATATCTTCAGACTACTACTACGATTTTTTCCTTAATTTATCATTTTCAGTCTGTTGTATGTACAAATTAAGTTAATTTGGCTGGCGTATTTTTTTATATTTCAGATCTACCTGCAGAGATAAGAAGTGATTAGATGAAGGTGCACCCGTTTGAAACATTCAAGTCACGAAAAGTTAACGAGTGCATCTGCCAACGTTCAACATTGAATGTACCCATCATCAAAATATCCTTCCAATTAAATTTAAAGTCTTTCATTTTCATCGGAATTAAGGGATACAATTGAAAGTGAAAATACTGCAAAAAGTACCTAAATACACAAGAAATAGTAGCCAGCCACCATGTCGGAATCTGGGGGACAGGTTAGTATTCATTCATTCATTTCTTTCACTACGACTCATGTTGCGATTCACAAAAAGTATCAGTAAATTAAATGATTTGAGGATACTGAAAAACACGTTTAAAGAACTTGACATTCAATGTGACTTTTGAGTGTGCAGCTGCAGTGGTTTGTACGCACTTGTTTCGAACTCGTGATTGGTATGAACCGAGACCGAGGTCAAAATTGTCAAATTAAAAATATAAGCACACTGTTCAGCAATTTAGAGTTTATGACTTTTCCATGAAATGTCTTGCTTCAATTGTTTTAGTAAACAACGTGAAAAAAAGGTGAGTAGGTTCCGCAAATGATATGAACAAGCATTCACAGTTATAATATCGGTTTTTGTGTCATTTATTTGAGTAATAATTATTTACGTTTAAAACTTATTGTAATGAAAGGTGAAGGTAAAATTAGTAAAGACTCGTTTTTTTCTTGTGAGCCTGCCTGACTTAACTTAAAACAACTTTAGGACGGAAACAAGAAAAAGTAATTACGTCACATTGACCTCATGCTTCAGTTTTGTCTTTAAAACGAATAATTCATCGTTCACGGTTTCACGTAAAACATATAAAGTAGAAGTTAAGAATATCAAATATTCCATCCGTAAAGGGTTGTTTTAAGTGTTTCGGTATGCATTGTAGCAAGGTGGGTAAAGTTTAGTAGGTGAGAAATGTCTAAATTTGTGGCCGATATAATTTAATAAGTTTCAAACAAAAGGATTGTGTTATAGATTCGTAGTTTCAGTTTCCAGTGAAAATAGCTAAAGCAGGCATTTATGGGTGTAGGGTGGATTTTTAATAAGGTGATATTTAATGTTTGATAAAAATAATTGCAGAAGTCAGTAACGCTCATCCATTTCAATGACGTCTACGACATTGAAAGTCAGAAGAAGGAACCCATCGGTGGTGCAACCCGGTTCTGCACTGCAGTTAAAAAATACGCACATCTTGATCCGGTAGTGTTATTCAGTGGTGATTGCTTCGCTCCAAGTTTGTGTAAGTTAAATTGGTATAAAGTTTAGAAGTCTAAAATGATATAGAGGTTTTAATTTTTTTAAAACTTTTCTTGCACAGTATCCACCTTTACAAAAGGCGAACAAATGGTTCCAGTTTTGAACCATATTAACACTGCCTGTGCTGTATATGGAAATCATGACTTCGGTAACTGCCCCGGTGGAATTTTATATCAAATTTAATGCTCTATTTTTTCATTGAAGTTTGTCATGAAATGTTTTTTTCTTAGATTTCGGCGTAGATTGCCTCGCCGACCTAGTTGAGAAAACTAACTTCCCATGGTTAATGTCAAATGTAATAGACAAAGAGACAAATGCCCCTTTAGGGGATGGAAAAATAACATATGTACTCGAAAATAATGGGAAAAAGATAGGATTGGTATGTAACTGCTATTTTTATATCTTGAAAATCCTAATACCAATACTTTATCTTGATGATAATTTCCATAATGCATAGATGGGTCTCGTGGAGCTTAAGCATGTAAGCATAAATTCCATATCGACCAACATTCGTTTTATTGCCATTATTTGTAGCTTCACTCACATGCCCATGTCAATTTTAACAGATCAATGGAATAAGTGTGGTAAAGAGTGGAACAGATTTTAGGGACTTTAGCTTGATTACTGTCAGTTTTAATGATGCTAATAACAATCCACAATTTAACATTGAAAGAATTTCCGTAACATCTGATCATGAGGAAGATCCAGCTTTGAAAGCTGAGCTGGCGCAATATATAGGTAAGAAAAATCTTTTAGTTTAAGCTTTGCTCTCACCCCAAGAGTCTCTCTCTAATCTGGCATGGCATGTTCTTTACAGAAATGATGAGCACTAAAATGGATGATGTGCTTGGAGAGTTCCACGTTGATCTAGATGGCTTATTTGAAACGGTCAGAACGAAGGAGTCTAACTTAGGAAATTTTGTGTGCGACATAATGCTTGCTAGTTGCAATGCAGATTGTGCTTTGTTGAACAGTGGCACTCTTCGATCTGAGTAAGTTTTGAGGAGCACAAAGCACACTATAACTTTGTGAACAAAAGATTTCCAAAGTTTTAACAAAGTTACGAACTTTTCTGTCGCAGCCGGATTCACTCAGCAGGACCTTTTACAATGCGCGACCTAATGACCGTACTTCCCATGCTTGATAGTCTTGTTGTGTTAAAAGTAAGTGGATCGCAGATAATTGAAGCTTTGGAAAATGGGGTGTCACAATACCCAAAATTAGAAGGCCGATTCCCTCAAATCTCTGGTTTGAGATTTGCATTCGACCCGTCCAAACAGTCAGGCTCTCGGATTGATCCTAAGTTTCTAAAAGTGGGAGATGAATACATCCAGCCGCATCAGTTTTACCGTTTAGTAACAAAAGAATATATTTCTACTGGACATGATGGCTATAACGTCCTCGCCACGGCGGAAGTTTTGGTAATATAAATCTACTATTTAGTATCTACCATATGAAAGATAATACTACTATTTAGTTCTTGGAATATTATGTGATGAAAAGATTTACTACAAGGTGCTCATTCAATAATTATAGGCGGATTCGGATCAATGTTTGGAGCTCAGTATAGCTATTCAGAATCATTTTCATGCAATAGAAATGGTAACCGGTCAAACAAGACGAAATTCAAGACATCATCAGTCCCTGATTACAATGTCAAGACGTCACAGTTTGCTAAGATCAATGACCTCATGTCATGAAATAAGTACAGGTCCTACATCTCTAGAAAGGTGTAATTCTTTGTCTCCTCGGCCTTCATTGTCAAGACAAGGGAATGTTGTTGAAGATATGGAGAAAACTAGTTGCCGACTTGCTCCAATAACGGAGGGAAGAATAGTAGTAATCAAAAATAAAGAGGTACATACTTTAAAATCCAATATATATATAGAGTCCTTTTGTCGAAAACTTCTTTTGTGTTGTCAATCATTAGTTGTATAATTATTGGATCTTGTAGATACTACATGACTTAATTAATGAAAGAAAGGATTGGGAAGCAAGTAGGGCAATTAAAGAAGAAGACGATGAAAACCTAAGTCCTACCACTCCCACCGGTAAGGTGATAGAAGCACAGTAACCGGCCTAAATATAGAAAATGTACTGAATTTAAAGATGTTTTGGAATGTGTCGACGTTTTTTGGTACTACAAGCTTTTGAATACGGTTGTCGTGATATACTTGCACAAATGCACTTACTCATTCTAACGTGTACTAATCACAATATCACTTTAAAGACAGTTTTTGCCTTTGTTTTCAGTTTGGTGCATGATTGAGTTTTAAATATATACAGAACATGATTTTAGTCAATAATTCTTTCCATAGAAGTTCGGATGAGTTTTATTCATGGAGGTAGAAATGAGAAAAAACACCATTAGAATGGAGCGGACACTAAGCCAAAAATCCAATTTTTTTTTGTGATTTTGAGTAAATCATTAATTTTG
>JAHZNA010004240.1:0-33867 GCA_027743935.1 Sinodicranocentrus sp. ZH6
GTTTCGGACAATTGACTAAATTTTTAAACCCAAACTCACTGATTCCATTTCGAAATGTCAATGTACCAGTGTCGGCACAAAATTGAATAATCGACTCATTTAAAATCTGTTGTGCGATTAGCGCGCAACGGGCCTTCTAGTTAGAAACAAATGCAAGGTCGAATCTAGGAAAGTTTATAAGTGAGGCGTTGAAACCGACACTTGCTAACTCGTCCAGCATGTACCTACTGTAACTAAAGTACGGAAGAATAGTGGTGAATTGTAATGAGAAAAATGAGTATTTAACACATACTACCCCTATATTGTGTGTGATACAATACTCATGTCAACTACATTCATTCAAATTCTAATTTTAATACAAAAGCAACAAAACGGGCGGTTGGCAGATACTGTCTTCTTGTGACTGCGATTATATGATTATGTCTTAAAGTTGTCAATTGTGAACAACTACTGTCTAATCTAGATTTTGGGCATGCTTTCGTTCATCTTATACGCGAAATGAGAAGTTACTTTCATACTCATACTTTGTTGTATAAAATACAAATCATTTTGTAGTGCAGCATGAAGCACGTCCTCTCTGTTGTCTGTAGTCATTTCCCCGAAGAAGACAGTTATAATTGTGTGCATTTATTTGGTTTTTTACACAGTATTATTTCTTCGACACATTCGTTGACTGCAAATGTATCCTGCATAAATCAATGTAGATAGACTTATATGATTCTGAAGGACATGAATGGAGAGTTAGATTTAGCGTAGACGTGGCGATTTGGGAAAAGGACAACTAAAATCTGCGTCCGATAAAAGCTACCACACAGTTTCAAAAGTTGAAGAAATAACGTTCAGAACAATGAACAAGCATTTTACATATGTCTCTCAGGGTATATTACGAGTATGGTTGTGGGAAAAGTTGCCCGAGTATTAGTGCGACAGTGATGCTTTTATTTTTTCAATATTATTATTTTGCCCCACAAAGCCGACACGAAGCCGAAATTCCAGGGTGCCGGGTGCAAGTGTTAACTACGAAGAAGACAATGAGCGACCACACAGCATCCCATGCATACACCATATTACCGGCGAGTACCATCCATAACCATAAGTCATCCTTTGCTTGTCTCATTGTCTCCTCGCGAAGTCGCAACGGACGGCACAATCTTTGAGGGCTCTGGCTCTACCAGGAAAATTGGATTATTGCATTGCGTGGCGCTTTCTACTTCACTTTCATTCTAGCTGAACGCGCCCGTATCTCGGATATACAGATTGTCTTGTGCGTTGTGATTTGTGAGCCTAATACAGAAATACAAGTGGATTTTGTTGGATGTCAGAGAGACATTGCCAATTGCCATTGCAGACCGTCCTCGTGCGCCCTCACTGCCGTTTCCAAGTTCTCCCTGGGAATTAATTTCAAGTTTATTAAATTTTCATAATTTTACTGGAGTTTAAAGTTGTTGGTGGATCGGAAGGTAGTTCATTTATGTTCGGTTCATTATTAATAGTTATACTGATAAAAAACCCAAATTTACAATAGTTGATTGTAGATTTTTAAATTCATTTGAGACGAACCCTCCATCTTTTAAAAGTGTATCAAGTATTGGTAATTGGGTAACTTTTAATTGCACATTGATTCAGTATTTTAATATTTCGCTATGAATTGGCTGCATTGCTGATTTGATGATGATAGCTGTATGTACCGTAAATGTGAATTTACTTGAGTGGTACAGTCAACAGTGATACTGATGACTGAAAGGGTTATACTTATTAATAGACCATCAACCATTGAGTTATGGACTAGATTTGGTTTTTTAACTAATTAGGGGATGATGCAAACAAATGAGTACTTACTTCCTTTTTCGTTTCATTATGACATATTTTTTTATTTAATACATAATAGTTGACCAGCGACCATGTCTAAGTAAATGCAATAGTTTTTTTTTGAATTTCAGAAAGTTGTAAAATGGCAAAGCAGGAAGAAGAGACCGATAGCGTCGTGCCAAAAATTGACTCTGTCATCGATGGATTGAAGGAAATGGCTAAGGAAATTGAACTGGCGCTAGCCGCTTTGCGAAACTTAGCGAAACTTGAAGCGGCCAAGGCGGAAAAAGAGGATGCGAAGTTGCAGGAGGGAGTTGCAACTGCTGGACCTAACAAAGTAAGTAGTAATAATGATCATTGATCATATATGAAGATAAATTAGGGTTTGGTTAGGCGTGGTTATTGCATCACCACATCTACGCACGCTATTTTCAAATATCTTAATATTACTGGATTACAGCTAAACATCAGAAATCAAATTACCGAATAAATTAGGCAATATAGGCATATGTTGAATGTATGTAAATTTTTGTTTTTGCATCACTGTAACCGTCACCGTGATATGAGTTTGTTGGAACTCTTCGTTTGCATCTAGGTTTGGGTTGAATATTTTCTACGGCTCATATCATACTCTGAATAATTCTATCATAATCGTACTCTAGTCCATGAAAAATTTGCAATGAAAAAGAAAAAAATTATGTAACCCGATATTAAATGCACTGGTGACTGGTTACCTCATTGGTCGTAAAATTGTAATATATATTAGAACACTTGTGTGCATGAATGAGTCACACGATACACATGCACGAATTATATTCAAAGGGTTATTGTTTTCTTCCATATAACCTAAAGTGCACATGTTAATATACTACAATATACCCATATCTCACACACTACCAGGCATGAAAGTACGTAGCTCAAAGTTAGCTGCTCAATAGGATAGGAAACCCTGAATCCAACTTAATTTTTAATGCTCGTGTCAACGATTAATGTACTCGAACCTAAAAATGGAAGAGTTGCAAAAACATGATCGTCATTTTGTAGCACCAACACGGCTGGTGCTAGACTCATTCATTGACAACAAATATCACAGTGAGTCGATATGACTCATCAAGACTTGGTTCAGATGAGATGCCGTTGTTGAGAAGTCTAATCGCACAAAAATATCTCATTTGTAATGGCTAAAAAAGTGCTAATGGCAAATCACAACAGGCTTGCAGATTACAAATGTGGCTCATAGTTTTCAGATACGAGTTTGGGGAACTAAAAATGTGAACACAGTTTTTATCAGTTCACTCTCTGCATATCTCCTAGTTAAGTAGGATATTTAAGGTACTTCCATAAAAACTAATCCATATGTAAATATTATGCATCCAGCATCAATCTCCCCAAATAGCATACGGTTTGAAGTCCACTGAATTTTTACAAATTGCCAGACGCGAAGACGCATCTAGTCTTCGTTCGAAAAACCTTGTGTTACGCATTGTGGTGAATCATATAATACTCGTTGATGGTTTACTCGGTTGATTACATTTTCTTTTTAATGTGGCGTAAATTCTAATGGATCTCAAAAGTCATCATAAGTCATAAGCATTACTTCAAAGTCACCAGATTCATTGCACCCTGAATATTGAGGCTGCGGTAGGTTAGCAAATTGAACGATTACTCATACAACATTTTATTTCTCTTTCGAAGACTTGTTGTTTGCATGATTGATGCTAACAAGCCAGTATAGTTGTGTAGGTCAACATCGTTTATTGTGTTTATTTCTGTAAAAAAAATCATACGGTGAGTATTCCATGATATGATTTCATTTGACGCTGTCAACTTCAAAGTCAAACCATACAAAACAGGATTCAGTCAGACATCTTTCATCTTATTAAGGTTTTCAAGTGCAAGAAAATAGCAAATTTTTCTCTTTGCTTCTTGGTCGACATAATGTTGTCGTATTTTATCTATTTATCGTATCGTATATCATATGTACACATTCTTTTGATAAACTCTAGTTCATGTAGTAAGCTTAAATGTCAACTGCATATGAAATTGATGGTCGTCGTAGTGGGTGCATGTAAAACTAACTGATTTTCCGGTTTCCTTCATACGTAGTGAAAATATTTGGTCCAAAAACCATAAACCATATTGAACATAAACATATTTAATGATATTTGTACAATTGGACGACCTCTCGTCATAAGCTCATATCTGTAGACTACGGTCAACATTAAACAATCTCCCACTCATTTCGTCATGCCAATAATAATGCTATAAAATAATATTTAAGCATATAGCTCTCCAACCATAAAATCATTCTTATATCCTGCCGAAGCCATACATATAGCTTCGATGATTTACCTAAATATGAAAAAGACGAATTTACCTTGCACTACTTCTTCCTCCTCCATATCATAGGGGACTCTGGACATGCACATCCTTCTATCTATTTTATATATTCTTTCTAAACTGCTGCCCTGTATACAGTAGCCGCCTTTGTCCAAGTACAATCCAAATTGAAGCCATTCATATTGCATAATATTTTAACACAAGCTAGCCGCGCAGCGCATTGTACACACTTCCAAAAAATATACGAGCTTTGTCCATTTTCCTACTCTAGTTTAGGTATCATCTCATATCACTCTCCCCATATCTATTATGACTGACTGGTTTATACGATCTAAAAAAATAAAACTCTCACGACGACCACTACTACGATGTATTCCAAAACTAAGAATTTCTCTCTTCATGTTCCTTCTCTTTCCTCTTCGTTTTTTGCCTTTGTATAGCTATCCATTTTTCTACATTTCATAACATGGTCACTCACACATGCCATCATCATTTCTACGTGTGTTTTATGCGTGCACACGTTTATACAGTGCTGCATTACCCCAAGCATGGCTATCTTCTACTCGTCTTCCAAACCAACAATGGTTATCTCTGTGAAGTGAAGCACAAGGGGAAAAAGTTTGAACAAAGTAATCTCTATCTCTCTCTCATATGCAAACGTGTGGTGTAGCTCAAAAAAGGGAGAAAAAGAGCATGGAAGTATGAAATCCATACATGCCTTATATGACCATCATATCATCATCAGCAGTTTTAAAAAAAGTGTTTTCCGGTGGTGCATGAGAAATAAATGCGGACGTCAGTCAGTCAGTAAGACTATGGGTGCATTTCCATTCCATATCCAACTAGAAGTAATCTACAATCCATACACATATATATATATATATATACAGCCACAATACACATCTACGTATTTAGCTTTTGTGTAAGGGAGTGTGGTGTGTGTGCAGAGTATATTTTTTGTGGCTCGTTCCCTCTACTTATTAGTGTGTAGTAGTATCTCTCTTGTTTTTTGTGTGTAAAAGAGGTGGATATTATGGAGATTGTTGGTTTGGAAATACAGTAAACACATCGTGTCGTGTCCGTGTGTGTCGTGTGTGGTGTCCTCGTCGTAGTCCTAATGTATATCATCTCTATCTCCATATAACATATCCTCCTCTTTTTTGATGCATGTAGTGGTGAAGTTGGGTTGCTTCGTTTTTTGTATTCCCAACTAACTTCCAACAGTTCCACAACATCAGAGAACAAGAAGACGGACGAGAAGAGTGATTCTTGTTCGATAGTAGTACAAAAAGCGCATTCATCATTCGACAGGATTGTAATCAGCTTCCAGTAGTAGCCTTTGGTGCATTAAGTTAGTTATTTGTAGGAGAATATTAGAATTAATATTATTTAAAAAAACAATTGTCCAGCAAACTAGTGTCGACAGAGGAGAGGAGATAGATCCAGAGAGAGAGAGAGAGAGAGACAGATTGTCTTTTTTAAAGAAAGAAAGGGAGAAAAAAGTGTGATTGTATTGTATTATTATTAGGACGTTAGGGAATAGTCGAAGAGAGAAGACAAGGGAGTAATTGTTGGATAAAAAAGTTGATATCTTCTATTTTTTGTTATTGTACATTTGTATTGAGAAGGTAGAAGATAACATATAGTGATACTCAAGTTGATTCCTATTTTCAATTTTAAAATAAATATGTATAGATTGTGTAAAGTTTAAAAAAGGAAATTTGGGAAGAAAGTGACGGTTTACCGTAAAGTAATGCTTCTTCGATCTTTCACTATTAATAGAGAAATAATAAAATGGGTCAGACGCTCTCCGAGCCAGTAACAGCAAAAGAATCAGCCTCCTGCCAAAATTCTCTGTTTAAGGTGAGTCAACTCTTGCGAGAAATATTTCTTGCAAAAATAACTTTTTCCTTATTTCCGTCTGTCCTCCGCGTCGTGTATCAAAGAAAGAGAAGTTAGTGATGATAGGATGATGTGGAGTACACTATGCGTTTTGGACATTGGTTTGCTCGTTAATGTCACGTCATGATGTATGTGTGTACTCCGTCGATATAGCTTGAGTCATGTACGTGACTTGGAAAAAGGAGACAACGTTGGTTGGAACACATGTGTGTGTTGGTGGTGGATGAAATGGTGGTGTTGTCGGGTTGAGAAATGTTTATCTAATGAAATTAATTTTCCTCTTGATACTTTACTTTTGATTACATGACATTAGGCGTATATGTCACATATGATGCTCAATGTCAAATGGAAGTTAGCAAGCAATTTATTTCGCGGATGACAGATGTATGTATATGTTTGTTTGTCGTTATTACGTAATCCAGAAGGACAGGTGGAGGAAACTTTAAAAATATCGTTTCTCTCACTTTTTTCTTTAGGTTGGTTCCAGTTGCATGCAAGGATGGCGTATTACGATGGAAGATTCTCATACTCACATATTGTCTTTACCAGACGATATTGAAGCTGCGTTTTTCGCCGTTTACGACGGGCATGGAGGTGAGAACGACAAAATGACTAATGAAGTTTAATAGCTTTTCGTATTATATTTTATGATTTGTGCACTTCTGCGTCGGAGTTTATGCTTACCTTCAACTATTTGATGTTTCTTGCATAATTATCTTACCTTTTCTGTAAATATTATATGGAGTATTTAGAATTTATGCGATTACACCTACAAACTTTGTGTTTCTACTCTTATAGGCGCGAATGTTGCTCAGCATGCAGGGAATAACCTCCACAAGTTCATAGTACAAAGGCAGGAGTATCAAAACGGTGACATGATTACGGCTTTTAAAGAGGTAATTTGAGCATTAGATAAGTTTGTTGAAATATGGAATATGGAAAGCAGAGCCTGTAGTGAAAGTAATGGTGCCGATCCCGTTTTAAAATTCAGACTGGCTGACAAAGAATGGTAGTTCAGTTAATAGCCATGTTGCTAGTACTAAAATAGTCTAAAGTTAGACTGAATTTAAACTGACACAGAACTTGCATATTAAATGAATAGAATTGTTTTTTGATTTTGTTTTGTATCCAACTTATTGTTAGTTTCCACTGTATGCTTGTTGAAAGCAGTCAGTGTAAAAATAAAGAACTCCTTTGAAACGGAGATCGGTATCCATCCTTACATCAGTTAAAAAGCGCAGGTTAATATCGATGATGACTATAGCGATGTGGTTTGCTCATTGTAGGGTTTTCTGGAATTCGACAATACTATGATGAAGGATGAACAGATGAGAGACGAAGTCGCCGGAACAACTGCTGTCACTGTTCTCATAAAGGGTGACCAACTGTATTGTGTAAGGGGATCATGGCTTTAATACTTCGTTGCATAATTTAATTTCTCTAATAGCCGAATTGTTACATATGATATTAATTTTGTCTGCTCTATCAGGGAAATGTAGGGGATTCGCGTGCAGTAGCATGTATTAAGGGCAAAGATCACCCTCTCTCATTAGATCACAAACCCAATAATCCGATGGAATCTATGCGTATCAAAGATGCAGGTAATCAAGCAATTAAAAATGAGCAGGAGGCTATTAGAACCATTCAAGGACTCATGCTTTGTTGGTGTTGTATGTATTTCAGTAAGTAGCTACTTCCAGCTGAGCTGACAACGTTTATGCACAGCGCTATATGTTATATATGTATATGTATCTAATATTGTTTCTTATATTTTAAAGGAAGCCGTAAACTTCATTCGATATCGATTAGGAGACCGTATGGAACCGGAAAAGATATGTGAAGAGCTAATGACAAACTGCTTGTCGCCAGACTGTCAAATGGGTGGATTAGGTTGCGATAATATGACGGTATGTTAAACGTTTTGCTGAAATCCATGTACTCCTTCCACTTTCGCTCGTCCATCATATGTCAAGGTCATGTCATTTTTTGATAGGTAATCTTAGTGTGTTTCCTGCACGGGAAAAATTGGGAAGAGTATTGCGCAAAAATCGCTACAACACTAGAGCCAAACATTGAAGGTTACACCGCAGCACTCCGGAATGGTTTGTCGGACGACATGCTGGATGATGATTCAGAAGCATTTGTGGTGGAAAACGTGGTGAAATCGGGTGATAACGTAGAATCCGTCGCAAATAGTAAACAAACTAATAAGATGGAGGAGGACGCGAAATGTTTCCAGTCTGAAGTTGAGGGAAAGTCTCAGCAAGACTCCCATCCAGTACATAATATTAGTGAATTAGTCGAAGACGTTATTATGAAAGTCTCACAAGAAGGTCGTGATGCTGATGATAAGAATGACTCGGGTGGGAACGTTGAAGGCTGATAACCAGCGTAAGTAACTTTCTATAGACGACATTGCCACAAAGTACTTACTTCACTTCGTCAATAATAAGAAAGTCTTGTATAATAAGAGAAATTTTATTTTTGTAGTGCATTCCTCATCTTGCCATGCTTATGGACTCGTTGGGGAATCCTGAAACCATCATATACGACCACAAGCAGTCGAAAAACATTCTATTCCAACACTTTTTTTTCAAAATTCTATTTGTTAGAGTACATTTACTAAAAGACAACGCTTACTGTTCCATAAATGAGTTTAGTGCCACGGAAGATTTTTTCGCATTGTAGTTTTAGGGGCATTACCAGTATAATATGCTGTTCGATTGTCAAGTTTTAGGAATTTTTAAACAGAATTATTAGTATTGTGGTTGATATTATAAAGTAACACGCTGTTTTACTATCTAAGCAAACCCGTGAATATTACAAATAGATGTGGCGATTATTAAGCAACCCTCTGCAAGATTTCTGAGAGAAATAAAGATTATATTTACAAAAAAACGCTATACTACTATACTAGGTATATCATTCTAAGCTACTCGGAAAATATTTTCATAGTTTTACTTTCAACTTTGGTATTAAATGAAATAGGTAGATTTGCCAAATGTGTTTATTTCTTTTTCAATTAAAATTAAAATACAATAATGAAGCGATATCGTACTGAAGTGAAGTACAACAACATAAAAGAAGAGTGTTCCATAGCAGCTGGTGGTAATCTTGTTTATTTTTGGAAAAAAATTATTAACAATTACTCTTCTTCTTCTTCTTCCTCCTCCTCCTCCTCCTCTTCTTCTTCTTCTTCTACCTCTTCTTCCACCACTTGTTGGGCTGGTGCTTCCTCCTCGGGTTCCTCTTCATCATCATCAACTATCGGCAATGGGTCAAGTACGATTGCAAGTTCTTCAAGGTCCAACGGGGCGTTCACATCCTCCTAATATTGATAAAGTCAAGGGGTTCATTAATTAGTAAAATTCAAGATAATGGTAGCCGACGAACTGAAAGTATGACTTACCTTAATTTCTTCCTCCTCCTCTGGGGTCGCAGGTTCGCCCTTCTTCTTTCCAGGGCGTTCACCGAACCACTTGGGCAACTTGGCTGAAAATAGGGAACATTGCACACGTTAATACTTAGTAAAGTTTGTAGAAAAACTTGTGAAAGTACTGATTTACCTTTCTGCCTTTCTTCGAACGCTTTGTGGTTCTCCGCCCAGGATTTCTCAAGGACTTCCTTGTTAATCCCTTCGATTCCCTGAGCAAACAAAGTTCATATAAATAAAGATTTAAAGGACGCTACACATCTTTGCTTTTCGTTGAGTTAGGAGTGAACGACATCTCTGATACACTTACGCCTTCGAAGAGCTTCTTTTTCTCTTCGTAAGATCGGGTATCCACTCGTCTCTCGTATTTGGAGGCGACTTGGATTTTGGGCTAAAACACAACAGTTAATTCTAAGATCACCAACCATTCCAACATGACTTGCGATTTTGTAATTACAAAGTCTCGGCTTACATACCGGGTATTTTCCTGTCAAGGCCCTGGAAGCAACAAGTACATGGAGTGAATATATTTCAAGTTACGTAGATGAGATATAGTTTCAAAATGTTAAAGTTATGAGCAAATTCAGCCAATTCCAATAATAAACGGATAAAGCAACAAAACGAACGTTAGCATCATGGGCCAGAACACGTTTAAAGTAAAAATATAATAAATAAATAATTGTAAACTATGTTCATTTACATTAAAAAATAACGCAATTTCCGGACACATGAAGATGAGAGTTATTACAATAGACAAATAAATAAAAGGCATGTAAAATAAAATAATCGTCTTCAATTGGAAATAAAAAGAAATAAGGCGGATTAGAAATCAATAAATTGTTTACTCGATAAAATAGCATTTTTTTCTTCATTTTCTTGATTCAATCAACTATTGACACTTACTCGGGATCAAGACCTCGTTTCAAGGCCTTATGACGCAGCTGCTGTTTCTGCCGCTCTTTCAACTCTTTCAACTAGAAAAAACATTTAAATTTGACTAAAAATAAGAACACATCGTAATCACCCCTTCGATTGGGAAACAAGTTCCTCTTTTTAACTTCAAACGGG
Source organism: Sinodicranocentrus sp. ZH6 (assembly GCA_027743935.1). Lineage (NCBI taxonomy): Eukaryota > Metazoa > Arthropoda > Collembola > Entomobryomorpha > Entomobryidae > Sinodicranocentrus > Sinodicranocentrus sp. ZH6. The sequence goes on from JAHZNA010004240.1 coordinate 10,553, forward strand.
GAGCCATGTCTTCTAAAGATGCTTATCTTTTCTGCTTCCACAAATCTTCGCTAATTTTCTCAATGACTGCCTTAAATACTCCCAAAGTGTTACGCTACGTAAATTATTTCACAAGACTAGACAAGACGAAGACGACACAACGAAATAGAAAGCAAGAGGGCTAAATATGATAATCGCATACAAAAAGACTTTTACGCTGGACTTGAAACTTGAAACATATATGATTTAGTACAATATATACGGTGGGCATATTTGTCAAGCAAGCTTAACATGCTAATATCTATGGGAGAACTTACTCTGGCTCTAAACCTAGTTTCATGGCTTTTTGGCGGAGCTGTTGTTTTTGTCGCTCTTTCAACTCTTTCAGCTAAATACATTTGCAAAATTATAGAGAAATTCATGAGGGGTTGATGAATTTCGAAAAGTGCATTGTTTAAAAACATATCATTCATATTACAAATTGGATGATGAAACAACGAAATTTACAACAGAATTAACATTTAAGCCAGTACGTTTTGAAATCGGAAAAATCGAATAGTTTGCCAACAAAGACAAAAATCCCTAGTCATTGTTTCAATACATGTTAGATACTCGCTTACGTCGTAATCTTGCCGTTTTTGTCTCTCTTCAAGATCGTACTTTTCTGTCTCTAGTTTTATAATAGATTCCCAAAGTTCGGCTGCTTTCTTTTTCAAGGCATCGATTCCCAAACCGGTAACTTCTAATGGCTTGATTCTGAAGCTCAGGGAGATCTTCTTTTCTTCTTCTAGCTGTTCCTTTGTTTTTGTCAGTTCTGCTCTTGCAGAGTCTATCCCTCCGCCAAACTAGAAATTTGTTGCAAAAAAGTATTAAAGCGTATTGTGAAATTTCGGTTAAGTGAACATAAGCGTCGTCGTCGTTGTCTCAAGCGCTTCCTTACTCCAGTGTCTGCCTTCGAGCCACCGCTAAAGACGACCCCTTTTCCAGCCTGAGCCGCTTTCTGGGCTTGCACCATTGCCTGCCGTTTCCGCTCAGCTTCTTCCAGCCGTCGCATCTTTTCCTCTTGCTCAGCTCGTCTCTTGTCTTCTAGATCTCTTACTCGGCGCTCTTCCTCATGTTTTTTCCTTTCTGCTAAGCGTTTTTCCTCTTGTTCTCGAACAGCCTGAAAGTTTTAACCCTAGCATGAAATCATCTAAACGAATCAAATTAGTCAAATATAATTTCATCCACCTTTCGCTTCACTTGGCGTTCTTTCAACCTCTGAAGCTCATCTTCTTCCTTCCTTCTCTGCTTCCGCCATTCTTCAATGTACTCACGAAGCTGTTCATCCAAATCGGATCGTTTGGCTTCTTGTCTCTGTAATTCAGTGGGGAATCGAAACCATAAAAGATAAATGTACACTTTGTACGTACAAATATGTTTCCGCTTTTCTTCCTTTTACTTACTTTGATGAACTCAGCCTCTCCCACCTTCTGCTCTTCCCTGTAGGACAGTACATTAATTAATGAGATACAGAAATTGCTTCAAACTATATAAAACACAGTCTTAAAAAGATGAATGCATTTCACCTAAAACTGAACTGGATTTTTACACATTTCGCAAACAACTTTAATGTTTGTGTAAAATTCAATCTGATTAAATGAACCATGAAACAGTTCAGTCTCAACTAATTTGCATTCTCTGAGTATCTTACACAAAATAATACGAGAAAATTCTTCCAAGGAAATGAACAAAAAACAAACAATAAAGAACACATGAAGAAGTTACTTCATTAAAATTTGCGGAAACAACGATCGATTGAGAAATCAATCGATCATCATTTGTAATCAAGCAAGGAAAAAACAGATACAAAATTAACCATTATACCTAACAACACGAAATGCTCCATTGACACGTAAATAATTAAGTGGTTCCACAGTTCTATCACAAATACGAGAAGCCAATAATTGTCTTATTGTTTTCATATGGAGCACTAATTCTAGCATAAGATTTTTCAGTATGCATAAATCAGTTATTATTGGCGCACTAAATCTACAAATAGATGGCATCCTTTTCCCCCCAAAACAGATCGAAATTTGCGAATGTGAACAAAATCCTGTGAAAAATAGATGAGCCGCGATGGCTTACGTTTCTGTTATTAATCAGCCGAAGTAGTTAGGTTGATTCAACGCGATAATTATAAAGTGTAGCAAATAAAAAATAAATAAAAATGTCAATATCAAACAAATTATTTTGCCTCAGCCATTTTCTAAAAACTCGACTTAAGTCATATAGTAAATAATTATTTTCGTCATCTCATGGAGATTTTAAATCAATGTGAGCTGTGAAGAGCAGAATCACTACAAATTTTTGTGTAGAATAACTTAAAAGGGTCATATAATTTCAAAAAGGATGACACTCCGTGTTACACAACGGAAGGAGTTGCTGTCGGGTCACACGATTCACCCAGAACAGCATCATGTCATGGTTTTATTGCAGTATTTTGGGAGAGAAATCAGGGACCAAGCAAATCAACTACATAATGATATAAAAGTTATACGGTACCTACCAATGATCTCATCGTATTACCGTCAGAGATACGGTAACCTCAAACCTGGGCAAAAATAACAATTCAGAGTACAAACTTTGTGGACATGTGCCACACATTTTTTACTTCATTTATTATGTTGCTGTTGAAAATTTGACTTTTATCAGATGAGTTAGGTAGGACAGACAGGTTTGAGCGTTTGACACTTAAGTGATTATTGTTTGTGATTAAAATGTAAAAAAAGAAAAAAACGCATGATACGGAAGTTACGAACCAACTTGACTAAAAATGTATTCTGTTGGATGATTACGATGATGATGAAAATGGGAAATGTTATGAAATGTGAATATGCATGTACAGAAATGATTTAAAAATACTTCTCTAAATTAAAAAAAACTTTTTTCTCAAAAATTCATCATGGCATGGATGAAAGCGAAATATTTTTAAAAAAATGTAAAAACATTACCTTCAAAAGACTGAGAAAATAACGAAAATGTTAAATTAAGCATAAAAGACAATTCAAACAGCCAACATGCAGATTGGAAGATAATTTTTTAAGCATGCATCGGTTATGCAGAGGCAGTGCATATCAAAATCAACGAGGATCAGTTTTTAACAAATAAGTTATGGTTCACATTCCGCTAAAAAATATGTACAAATTTTTGGTTTCATTCATACAATTTTATTGAGTGGTTAAGGTAAAGAAAAACTTACGTCTTCTTCTCAGGTTCCTTTCTGTTTTTTGCATTATAACAGAGGGTCAAGACGGGGTCAAATTATAGATTGTAGTTGTCAAGTTGGATTTTTTTATACAAGGGTCAAGGGTCAATCAGGGTGATCATGTAATTGAACGTATGAGTCAATACAAAGTTGTTGCAGAACGACAGGCAATTTTTAGCGCAGGAGGTTGTTGGTAAGGTGGCCATATGTAAACAAAAGAGAGAAAAAAAGGATTGACATGAAATATGCAAAAGTACTTGTGTGTACAATATTAAAAATTTAGAGAAGAAAGGGAGAAAAGAAGAAAAAATTCGATTGCGTCAAAAAGCTAGAGAATAAAAAAGTGAGTGATATATAGTAGCTGAGATGGAATGGAAAATCGAGTGTATTTTATACATATCTACATTATAAATTTATAAATATTTACTCCATTCGAATATAATAATATCAAAGAGGTAAGAATGTCAAGTGTGAATACATATCAATCAATAAATAATATCAGAAAAAGCATGTAATTTAGTTACAAATAACGAATACTACAAAATGAAAGTTGCAAAAGAGGCTGGTTTCTAAACTGAAAAATTTATCGGTTTTATGCGTGTATTGAAAAGTTGAAATGGTAATTGTAAATGGTGCTGGCTCTATTGTGTCAGGTTTTTTATCGGCGGACTACATTCTCAATATTACTTCCTAGTTTGTAAACATTGCCTGACAATTTGCAAAAGTGTGGCAGAACATGATGTTTAACCCGTGCACAAACTCATTTTTACATATATTGTGTAAATCATGAATAATGTATAAACTAGGGACTGTATCCATTTTCCCAGAGACTTTGTGCAACACATCATTAAAATCTCTCTGACGTCATCAGAGTATGCTCTTATGATATTCATTTTGAGTGAAAGTGTTTGGGAAAAGCTATTTCCTGTAAAGTTTTCCAAGGAAGTTATCAAGGTCATGTGTTTTTCTCCAAGGACGTCATGGAATTGAATGAGACTTACTTCCTGTTGACAAAAAGAAGATAGATTGTTAGCTAAATTGATTGGCAAAAATAATAATAGCATTTTAGTATACAATTTATGCATACGTATATACTGTCCTACTTACACTTCCTCCTCCACCTCCTCCTCTTCACTGAAATAGAAAAAATAGAAATAGTGTTAGAATACATGACAAGAACACCACAGACAGTCTTTCCGATGCATACATTATTTTATGCAGTCAAGTGGCTCAAAACTCCAGTCTTCCAGCGTGGTATTGATTTAGTGATTTACGAAGAAAATAATTAATTGCATAAGCAACACACACTGGATGTAAGAGGCAAAACTTTGACCTGGTTTGTAGGACATGCGTAGTCCTAGCTATATCAAACCCAATCAAATTAAAAATTAGTGAATTTGGGAATTCCAAAAGTTGACTTTGTTGAAGGGGTATAGTAGTTAAATTATATCTTCTGTCAATATCTGTTCTTTGCTTCCTGTGGAATTATTAGAAATCTTCGGAGAATGTCGTTTGTATCTTGCAAGTTTTGAATATTTCACATTTCAAAATCCTCCAACGTGACAACGATATATATGATTAAAAGCAAGAATAAATGTCATTTATTTTTCCGTCAACTGAGCACTGTATGCACAACCTATCATTGATTTCCAGTCATGAAGACAAAGATTGTTGTACATTTCCTACCCTAGTACATGTCTTGCACAGAACACACGTATGCATACTTGATGAATTCTCGGGGGGACGAGCAACCATCCAAAACCAACATCAGAAGCTCATAAAACATCTCTTCTCCTACGCCGGCATTTCGTAAGAGGATTAAAAATACATGTATAAATGTGAACACCAAAGAGGGAAAAGTAAACCTGTGTGCGGAGAAGTGAATTATACAAAAGTTTAACATTACTAGTGGCCAGAGTCAGTGAAGAAGAAAAAAATGGCAAGTATTTCATCCTCCCTCAACTATACATCGGCCAATTTATATGGCTTGGAATATTTTTAATGCGCCAAGTATTGAACACAAACTCTGTATTTTTTGTAAAGCTTATCTCTTCCTCCCCGAGAAAGTCAAACTGAATAGCTGAACGATCTCAAGGACTGGTATTTATCTTTCTTTTTCACAGAAAATATCATCCTTATTAATGCCCATATCCTAAGGTGCTATTGAAGCATCGCATCATCATGTTCGGCGTGCTGGTGCCATTGCTGCCACAAGCTGTATATTTCAAGTACATGATAAGCCGCTCGGCACTCTATACATAAGCACAATTTCGCTTAATATTTACAGATCCCATACTCAGCTCAGTCATAATCTTGGAGAGTGACCAGAAAAATAAACTGTCCTAATTACCAGTCTCGAAGACATCACGCCCCACTAGCATACAACTAGGCGTGAGTGAGTAGTTTTCATTAATATTGCGAGTAATGGCATTTGTAGAAGATAGACCAAACGAGTCAGCAGAAGATTTGCAGTAAGGGAAGGAAAGTATATAGGAAACGAGATGAAACGATCTACGGATGGAAAAAAATATCTTCATCTTTCAGACTAGAGAGTAGTGGAAACCATAAAGATGATGAAGATGGAGATAATATTAAGAGACCTGTATATCATCTCTGTCTTTCCGTCTCTAAGCTCCGTTTTTCTTCTCTCATTCTATTTTCCTCATTTCCTTCCCTTTTCTCACCAATTTTACGAGATGGTATATGGCCCAGTTAAAAAACTTTCCTTCACTTTTTATTCACATTTTGTACATCATTGAACATATGCTACTTTAAGCGCAAAGCTTACTCCCCCTTATGAGGTTCACTGAGAGTTTGTCTTTCAGGAAAGAAACTGTAAAAGTTTTTGAAAGCGTAAAAACTGAATGAATAGAACCGAAATCACTAGTTGCTTATATTGGCGTGTCCCCTCTCATGTCTTTGCCGAACTACCATAACCGTATGTTTCGAATGTGAAGGAATAACCTGAGTTTAAAACATGAATGCCTATTACAGGAGAGAATGCGAAAATGATGATGATGTGCTTATGAAAATCATGCCATCCTAAGCTTTCTTATAAGAATAGCTAAGGAAGATTACAACATAACTGGATGTGTTTAAGATATATCTGCAATTTTCATCTCATTATAATAGACTTGGTTCGTGTGCAAAGGAAAAAGTTTGTTCCGTGTTCCTCGATGCGTTTTGAAAGTTCACCAAATAAGACTATCACTAGGTCAGCTTTACGTCTCTCGCCCCCTATTCCTCTCCAAAATTAAACAAATGGCGAAGAAAAGAATGTTTCCTACGCAGACTTTAAATGTTTAAGAATTGATTGATTTATTTATTTGGAAAGGTATGCAAACGAGAAGGTTGAGAATTTCAAAACGGTCCGATCCCTCCCTCATTGTTTTTCCTGGCTGTGGTACAAACTAACAGTGGCATTGACACAAATAATGGATACCACTGACAATACAATTCTAGACACGCACATGTTTTAGGAAAATGGCTTTCCTCCATATAGGTACATCTATAAACGAACACTAATGGAAGTATGTGCATGACCAACGATGCGCTTCTGGTTTCTCGGAGAGGAAAAATGAGTTTTTTTGTTTAAAAATTCCACAACATAGAAGATGGACGACGGTAGCGTATGTCCGTCGAACCGTGTGAAGAGACCCCTAAAGCAACTCTGCAAAACTTGCAGATATTCTTCCTTTTTAAACTAACAAAGATCTACGGCAAGGATGGCACAATAGTACTCTAAAAAAATCTTGTACGATTTCCCTTGGGCTTTCCTTCCAGCGACCGACCCTTTCGTTTGAGAGAGAGAGAGAGTGCTTTTGCAAGAAGAGAATACATTAAACCCCGTGCGTCTCTTTTTCGTTAAAAATCGAATCTTGTGAAAAAACTGTCCATCCGAAACGCTTTTAGTGTGGCCTGCGTACCATTACAAATATACTAGGCCAAGTCCGATTTTCACAGATGGATACCGCACTCCTACAGTTATACTTGAGAGTTTGAGAGATAACAGTTTTCCTTTTGGTTACCTACATTTTTCCTCAAATAACACATTCTCCAATTCTACTGTTTTCTTCGAATTTCCTTGTTTTTCTTCTCGATATCTGAGCGTTGAGTGTTGAGTAAAGTCCACTCAACACCAAACAATTTCTTTTTACTAAGCAACGACACGTAATTCGAACGGGGCTCAACGAGAGAAAAATCGGGTATTAGAGTCATGGTGGTATGGCGGCATGTTTTCTTCTCAACTTGTGAACTAACAGGGCGAGAGAAAAAACTTTTGTATTTCATTTTCCTGTATTACTACTTACTACAAAGGAATGATTTAATAACAACAAAAGAATGCCTAATGTTGCTGAGATATGATGAAGGCTTATATGCCTTCCCTGAAGTTAGAGAAACTTCCTTATAGATCACTCACTATACACTTACTTGTGAGTCAGTGAGTCAGTGAGTTACCCTCATGTGATATTATGGCATGTCATGCTAAATGATGACAGCGTCGTTGACGACAACGATAATGATACAACAAATATGACGACGTATGCAGGCTAGTGTATGCCTAATATGATGAACACTACATTAGTCGAATGTCATGGAGTGATATAAAAATACAAAAAGAGGGCTTGTGTGAGGGAATCAAGGAATGAATCGTCCCGTTTGTTCTTTTTTATGCAGGCGTAAAATAAGGAAAATACTATAAATCAGAGAAGACTATGTTGTTGAGTGAAAGACGAGGGAAAAAACGAGAACCGGGATCTGACGAAATTATTTTCTCTAATGACCTCGTATTCAATCCAGTCTTTAGTTCCAGCCTCTTGGCTAGATTTAATTAGAAAGAACGGAGGGGCATATACGCTGGCGCTACCAGGCGATTCCCTCTTTATATGCATAATTTTAAACAAAAGTCTAAAGGGATGTCTGTAGTCATTACGGTGGTATGTTTTTCTTACGTACAGGATAAATTCCCTTTTGGGAGTCTATATTTGGAACGGATTACTTTTTGGAAGAATTCTAATTCACATGAACGTGTTTTTTCCCTACGAATTGAGTCCAACTTTGTAATTAGATTAGACTGCGAAATATATTTTCACCACCCAAATTGGTGTTCATGTATTAGCCGAATTTGCAACTTAAATAAGTTTGTACCAATTTTGCTGGAAGACACTTTTTACTGTTAAAGCCAGAAAGAGAAAATTTGGCGACGGGATGTAAAATTTAATAATATTAATTTTGACACAAGTCCTTTCTGAGGAAAAAGTCCTTGTGTGAAACTCATATGAGTTTCTTAGTCTTCTACCATTTTCTTTTACTAAATTAAAGCTTTTGAATAAATGCATAATATCACTTACGAGTAGGCCTCCTCGTCCGACATAGTTTCCGGGAGTAGTGGTCCTACGAGGTTAGAAAAGATATAAAATTCTCAAATTGTAAACCAGGAATCACAAAGAATCTTAATCAATTATTCTGGGAAAATCTCCCAATGAACGAAAACTAAACTCAATGAAGGAAAAATACAACTAATTAATATTCAATCAGAACTAATCAAAACTAATCCGTGAACCGATACTAACAAGAATGGTAAAAAAAGACTGTTTACAAGTTTGCAGTACTTCTTAGGAGAGCAAAGAGATAAAGACGCAAGCAGGAACACGAGCAAGTGGCACGGGATATTGGGTGGTGAAGAGAAACCGTCACCCGAATGGATCCAAACGCTTAGTGTTCATCCAAAAGGAATCATCATATCTTGTACCCGAAAATCAGAATTCCTCCCGTCTAAAAATAAATATGACAGACTATTTATGCGAGTTTATTTAAGCCCCCTTTAAACGAAACAAGATGGGAGCGGTGGTAGCGATGGTGGCATATAAAGCTACTTATCATATCCCTGAGTGTACATTCTATGCATGGTAAAACACCAAACTAAAAAAATCCCAATGTTCAATGGTGTGTGTGACGAGTAGCATGCGTTGGGAGGAAAAAAGTGGTGATTTTTTTTTCTAAAGTTTGAAATTTAAACAACCATAAGATATTATGTAGGTCTTTAGCAGATATGAGATGAGGAGGAAACGAGCACAAATCATACTTTTTCAAACAGTTTCAATACATATCGTCAAGAGTATGTAATGCTCATAGGGAAAATGTGAAAATGGTAGGAAAAAGTGAGGAAGTCAGTAGTCGAAAGAAAGTAAAGTATTTATTAGAGAACGCTTTTGGAATTCGCATCATCTTTCTTCCGTGTCATATAGCATAATGTTGTAAAACTTTCAGTATACATAGTAGGAGTATGCCATTTTCTCTCTAAAAACTTGCAGGTTTTGTAGAAAACTTGTAGAAAAGCTAGACATTTTCCCTCATCCAAAAAACTGCTCATTATTACATCTTCCGGAGCCACATCCTCCTGTAATGTTCAAGTAAAACCGCGGAGCCTATTGCGTACATTTCATTAGCATATATGAACTGTAAAATTATGATTCTCATTTAAACAGCCACACTAAATTATTGCATACCTCAGAAGAGCCAGCAAGATAGAAAGGGAGAGTAGTGGTCGTTCTTTATAAACATAGTTTTTATCTAAAATCGTCTAGCTGAAAACTGCCTACACTGAAGTCCTAATTTTATTATTAAATGTAGAAAAATGGAATCTGGGTCAGCCAGCAGAAATGAGAAAATGAAAATAGTTTTTGAAAACAGATTTCAATTTTCTACCTGAACATCATTATAAAACTGCCAAAAGGGGGATTGATGGGAGTTTATCTTGATGCTAGAGATTTAGCCAGTTTTCCACGTACATTAGCATAGTTCCAGGGCCATGAAGAATTTTTGGCTGTTTTCTCTTCGACTTTGTAGAAAAACGCTTTTAAAATGGATCGGTGGCATCTCACAAACCATATTATTAAACATCCTTATGATAATTTCCTGTCCGTGTATCTGGAGTTTATATATATTTTTTCATCATCTTTGATGAACATGATGATAAACAGAACCTTGCTGCCTTCAGTCTAAAAACCCACATGCATAATAATCTCTGCAATCCGACTTTTTTTTCTCTTCAAACCCTCTTCTCTTACACAACTACAACTTCAAGTTGTCCATTTCATGCTAGAAATAAGATAAAGTAGATTTTTGAGAAATGTTTACGCAATGAGTAGGAAGCTTTGTGCTACTTTTATGCAGATGTTCTTGCGCATCCAATAATAATAAGATCAAAATACAGAAAAATCATTGGAAACGAATGTTCTCGCCACATGCATATATTACAATTTTTACCGTGCTCCTTTGCATATGAGTGGAAAAAATAGCATTAAAATGACGGCTGCATGCTCACTCTCTGTTGCTTCTTCTTCTGAGGAGTACATAACATGGATTTATATATATGCATGGATATGGAGCTTAAACAAAAACACGTTTTCTTTAAAATAGAACCCTTTGACGAGAGGAAAAATACTGTGAAGGATATAGCGTCATAAACACATTTGCAATAGTTCACCACACACACACACACACATATTTTTTTGCAATTCTCAATCGTAAGGATTTCGTAATTTTTTAAGAAATAATAGGATGGACAATATGACGATAATGAATAATGGCTAATATAATTTAATGTTTTGTAAAGGAAAAAAAACTAGTCCTTTAACATATCCCAACATTATCACAGGAGTCTAATCCATATGCAAATTATAGTTATGCAGTATATTTACAACCTATTATCCTTCCACGTTGTCAGTCATTACTGTACATTTTTTTGCAATATGATCACCACCATTGTAAAATATGATGTAGTGGACGGATGCATATCGATATTGATCCAAGATATTGTGTACTTCGCCTTTCTACAAACCGTCATAAATATTATCGTCTGTATATGTCATGATATTACAGGCTTATTGTACTTGTAGATGATATTTATTAGAGGTAAACATGTACAATGGGACACATAGGTATACATATATATATATCCTCGCTTAGAAAGCATGTAATGACAATGTGTGAGGGTATTAGTGGAAAACGAGGAAGTGGCAAGTAGAAAGAGAAGATGATGAAGGAGCGGACGGAAGAAGTTTCCCCTTTTTGCAAATAAGGCCATGTCAAAGCTGCTCTTTTATATTGGAGTTGTACAAAGAGAATGCAACAAACACACATTGACTCTGTCGTTGTGTGATATCCATATCTACTTCGAGTCACTGCAGTGCACTGGTAGTCGCAATCAGTGTGCAACTTGTACTTCACTAGGTTCGCGGTCCTGTATTGCTTTGATTTTTTTTGCAGTGACAGTCAGTCATCATTTTGAATGTTATGTATGTGTTTGAATGATGATGATATGGCATGGGATGAAGGCATAATGGAGGAAATTTTCATGTGTGCAATAACGCAACAGCAGCCCTATCTAAAATGCAATTATAGACATAATGCAAGTTGTACATCCATGAGTAGCAGAGAGAGAGAGAGAGAGAGAGAGAGAGAGGTTACGTAAAAAAGCGAAACCGTTTGTGTGAACACTTGCAGAATAAAATGCATATTATGGGATGTGATGTGTGAGATATAAAGCAAACCAGTGCTGATCTCTTAAAGGAACACATTGAAATTCTAAAGGGAGGAAAAAGGTAAACTGAAAAGTAAGTCTTAAGCGAGTGACTACGCCAACTGAAGCACTCTGTTGGTGTTGAATAGGTGGATGCATGTATGTTCAAAATACAAAAAACTCATTCGCAACATATCACATCAGTTTTGTGCGAGTCTTGACTTGAGTCATCATTCATCTTTGAAACCTTTTAAACTCACATAATCTTTCAACCTAAAAATACATACAACAATATTATATCCTTTACTCAAAGATATGCTTTGAGCTTTGCCATTTTTTCAATACAGCTTTTAAAAAATATGTGCCCTGCGCTTGAAATGCAACATGTACTTCTTGCAAGTTCTTAAACACACGCGATAGGACACACACAGCCATACAAAATGAAGGAAAAAGGCTCAAGACAAGAAGGGAAAATATCTAGGTATTTTCAATGCTCCACTGAAATATATAACATTCTATCGTTCAACAAAGTTATTTTTTAAGCTTCACTACCACATCATACTATAGTCGTATTCCATAAGCTAGGTAACAAGTGTAAGAGAAAAACACGAAGAAAAAAGCTATCTTGTGTATGGGCAAAATAGCAGCAAACTACTTGGCCATGCATTTTCTTCTGCTGGGCTTCCCAAGAAAAAATACGTGAAATATGAAGAGAAGAGAGAGGTAAAATGCATATGATGAGCATTTTAGGACGTGAATTCAATATTCAATATGGAAACTATGTAAAACTTTCATACAATGTTTAAGCCCACCATCCGTAAAGTAACAACGTTTGAGTAGGGAGCCTATACGGAAATCCTATAAACGGAATTTAGGCAATACATACTTCGAAATATGATACAGAGACAGACAGAGTGAAAAAGATGCCATTCTATATAGCCGTATCTCTCACTGGGATTGCCATTTCTGAAAGTACCGTTTCATACCGTGACTGACATTACCTACTCAGCTCACGGCTCCGTACATATTTATCTTTTTCGATAGGGTGGAGCATTATAAATAGAGATTTTTTACGGGGATGTAAAGAGTATGAGAAAAAATTATTTGCGATTGTCGGGAATTTATATAGATTTTTCTCATAAACATCACCACAACCAATCCTCGTGTACAATAATATCATTCGCAATAATATCATGCCCGGAAGTAAACTAGTATAGGTATGAATGTAGCCTGGGATAGGTTATTATATGAAGAAAAAAAGTGTTTTCCATAACTTCAGAAAGTGAGAGCGGATTAAATATCAATATTAAATATTTAAAGGTAAAGACGAAGATTAGTCGAAAATCTTGTAATGTTATGATCGAAAGTAGAAAAAGACTAGGAGAGAAAAACTTATTAAGGCAAAAAGTCGGGGGGCTGGCAGGGATTTAAAATTGTGTTTAGAATTCTCTCATCTTGTCCCGTTCATGGGATTAATCAAATGGCTCCCTGTGTGCCGATCATTTTCTTATGAACCAGACAATTTCTTTGGATCCAATTGAACCAGTAAAAAACACATTCTTCTTTGAAGCAGAAAGTTTGGATTTTGTTGTGATGAGAGAGGGGTTAAAGGCAGAGACAGTTGTCAGCTAGAATGTTTGTATTTTTCCTTCTGATTATGTATTCCTCCCAGAATTTGATAACAAGGGAGATGATATATAATATGAAAATATTCCTTTGTAAATTTTTTCAAATAAAAAAGATTTTTTGAGTGAAATTGCTCCCATTATAAGTAGAAATGGGAAGACTGATGTTTGTGCTTGTTTAAATGAAATTTCCTGAAAGTGATATAATAAAAGGAGAATTATTGAATAGTTTGAAAGCAAAGCGTGGAAAACATATTAGCTGGGAGAGTACGTCAATTGAGAATTTAAAAAGAATGTTTTTTCTCTTTTTATCCTTGGTTAACTTTTCAAAAAGTCAAAGGAATTCTTATCTTGTTTCCCACTTTTATCGTTGTACGAAAATGTCTTTCCACTGGAAACTTTTCTCAGAATAAAAATCCATATTTGCGATCCCGTATCTTTGCCCATTCACTCAAGTAAACTGCTTCTCCTTCCTTTTATCGTCATTTATTTTCAATAGATACCATTCAAATAATATATTTCCTATATATGTTCATAATATGCTTCTGGGGACACAAAGCTCTCAAAAGAAACTAACTATTGTGTACAAAGGGGTATCTAACTTTTCCAATTTTGAACATTTCTTGGAAACCTATTCGACTGTACCTTTTTACTGTCAAGTAATAAAATATACATGTTGACGTGCTTAAAATGATGCTAATAAATTGTAATGAAAATACATTCATGTCATAACTTTTTCCCTCTCATTAGTCCTGACTCATCTCATTAGCAATCGCGTTCACCCACAAAGAAATTAAATCATTGAAATTAACAAAAATATCGATCCAAGCAATCATCCCAGTTTGCTCAGACAAACACTAGTGAAATCCTTCGACAGGGTTTTCGATGCAATCTCGATTTTCCTCTCTGATCACATCTCTCACATAAACCATTTTTCTACTACAATCTCCCCCAAAAGTGATTTCATCCCCTTCAGCGTTTTTAATAAGGTTTTCGCTCAAGGCTTCACACATCACATAAGATACACCTGGGTATTTAACTGTATCACTATTAAAATCAAATCAAACATTGATAATACATGACTAGCTACATTCTCCACAGTATATTCTACACATTACAAATGTACCTAAAACAACTCTTCCTGTGTAAAAAAAAGGATTAAAAATTTGCCTCAAGTGAAATTAGCAGGAAGACTACAGAAGAAAAAAACGTTATGTGGATGTCTAACGCTTTCTGGCAAGATACTCATAAACTTCAAAAAGTGTAGCATGCATACGTTTAGACAGGGCATACGGTGTGAAGTAATAATATGCACAATATCCACATTATGGCAGCATAATACTGACCAGGTTTTAAAAACGAGATACTTTATTCATGTCATGATGTGTGCCTTGCATACACAAACGTGCCAATTCCAAGCAGCATCATAATCATAATACGAGTGCACGTTTCGTTTCAATCTTGTACATTAAATCTGTACATATTGCACTTCATTGTGGTAACGCCAAAAAGTCGTTTTTCTCCTTCGTTTTGTTGCAAAGGAAGTAGGTAGCAGAAAAGGAAGGAAGACCAGAAGTAGAAGAACTTATATTGTATTTTAACAATCTTGTTCTGTTACGCGCAGCCGGTATGAGGTTTCGAACAGGGGTTTCTGGGTACAAGCTAATGCAGCCTAAGAAAACCTGCTTTTTTGTCATTATCATCTTATGTAACTTTTATGCACTAGTATTACATGACGCTATGAACAATTTTGTTTTGAGAGACGACATTGATTTCAAGTGTTGTTCTTTTACTTGTTGGTGTTTGTTGCAAATTTATGCGAAATGAGAATTGTAGTTTAATTGGATATTTTTGAAAACAAAGTTAGTGCTTAGCGTTTATTACTCAAAATTGAACATAATGATTTCGGGATACACCTCAACTCAGCCGTTTTTTTGGTTATGCATGGGTTTGAAAACGCTTGAGGAAGTTGAAAGCGCGATATTAAGATGATGATTATGATTACTAATTGCAGGTTGTAATTAGTGGAAGTTTCAATTTAATAAGGACTCATTAGCAGAACACTTTGTCTTACATCAGCCTCATCATGTAATCGTTTAGTGTAAGTGTGACGGAGTTGTGAAATGATCTCCAATGTAATCAACAATAACACGCTTAATTACAAATATTACATGTAGTTAAACGAAATTGAGGAATATTAGGCCATCCACGTGTAGCCACTTTTTTCATCTTAGAAATGAGGTCCAGTGGGAAATCCGGTGCTGCGAAAATATTAAATGTGACGAAAATGAATATCCAGCTTACCGTAAGCTCAGCTTTTTGGATAAGTGAATATTCTTCATGGATACGCTTTCGAGGAGGGCTACCTAGTATCTGTAATTTTGTATGAAGAAAATACCCTCAATACATACATGATCCTCTTGTTCCTTTTAGCAAAAATGATCCATTCATTTCATGAAATCTTTTATGGGAAAGCAAAGTAATCCGTGTCGTACTCACCTGCGGCATGTAAGCACTTGCAGTGTTTTCTTGCAATACCAACTAGGCTTAATACCTCCTCTTTAGCTTTAGCCTTGCCAGATGCCATGACATATAGTAAAGACACACGAGTAAAGCTTCTTTGCCCAGTGCACACTTCACAGCAGTAATAATTCACCATCCCGTTTCGCTTCTCTAGGGTATCCTCCTGGAAAGGTGAGTTACTGTGGTTAGAATTGAGAACAGGATTTACTTTTCTCCAGCAATCTCAAGGATAATGCCATGCTACGAGATAAATGCGTAGTAGTGGACTAGGGGAAGGGGATCGTTTGCTGATACTGTATATTGATGACATGATACCATGAGTATGGTATTAGTGGCTATAGTGTTGGTCAACAGTGTTTCTTCCAGATCACCTTGCCGATAATACCTTTATGTAGGGATCACCTCTATTTTGAAGAACAAAAAAATTCCTCCTCCTCGTCTACCTTGAAATTTTCAAAAGCCGGAAAGAAAAGGAACGAGATGGGAATTGGGAAAGCATGTTACATAATTGATGGCATGCTAAACTGAGGAGCAAGTGGGACGATTAGCATTTTTGCAATGTAGAGCACACACACATTACCATTGATGCAGCAGAGTAGAAATAAGCTTACTATTGTAACCTAACGTGTGTAGTATTATTAAGAGGAAGGAAAGTGGGGTACACGGAGAAAATTGTAGTTTCCAGTAGTCCTTCTACGGAAGACAGTGGTGCCTTAATTTTTCATTAGTGATCCAGTTTCGCATTACATGTGATTTCATCGCTCACTCACACAGAGTCAATTTTAGTCAGTTCTATATCTTCCTTAGCTAGCTATTGTATAATCACATGTGGTGGTGGAGAATCAAGAAGAGAAGCTAGTCAGACTACTTGATGAAATACTTAAAAGGCAAGGGAAGGGATGTTGGGATGGAGGAGAGAGTGATGGAAAAAAGGGAAATCAAGTCGGGACGAGAGAGAACAACCGTTGGAATCTAACTGGAACATTGTGCTGCTGGCTGTGTGCGTGTTTCATACGTGCATAATATCATAAGGTCGCGAGAGCTATTTGGTTCTGTGGAAAATAGGGAATAATAAAATCCTGACTAGCTTCCTTGTTCTACCTCTTTTTTCCCTCTGGAAGAGAGGATATGGATGGGGGCTATTGTAGTTAAAACAAGTTGAAGCTATCTGCTATGATTGCTAGACCATGACGTACGAGGCAGATTGCTGTGAAGAATGATGAGGATGGGCATTTGTGACAAAATGAAATGAAAAGGCCGGATAATACTAGTTTATCTAATCTATTAAGCAACAACAAATGACCTACTTCAATCTGAAAATAAAAAGAAAAATCCTGATAATGCTCTTTGTTTCTATTTCAATAAAATTCGATTCACGACTAAATCTCTTCCTCTTATACGTAGTGTAGTCGAGATTACTGTCGCTGTAGCTTAAATTCGCAGGCTAAACTTTAACTTCCTTTTCTTCTTCTTTTGGATGTTTTTAAAAGGAGATCAGGTATGATTATGCCATTCCAATTACGAGTGAAACAGTCCAAGAGGACTTTGTATGCATCCCTGGGAAATAGAACGAAAGCTAATCCTTTTTTCGCCTCATTCAAGAGATCAAACCATCTATCGACAGCGGATAGAAGTTTCCTCTTTTTTCTGAGAGCGGATGCAGATGCAGTATGCAAAAATTATACATTTTTTCTTTTTCAGATTTACAAGTAGGAAGGAGCTTGAATCAATGCTAGAAAACAGTTTCTCTTTTTTTGTATTATAAAAATAGAACACAAGATTGTAGTTTGGTATTGTAACTAGATGGATAGTTTGTTGACGAAAAAATTAAGCTGTCTTTTAATTACATCATTAAACTCAGAGTAGATTAAACTGATGAAATTCGCAGCGGTTATTTTGTCAACTGTTGGTTTCATCTTTCAGTTAAACTTGAGTAAGAGAGTATATCCTCTAAAGTAGTGATGCTGAAGCAATTACAGTGAAGAAAATCTACTAAAAATTTACATCATGCTGCTTCAGTGGTTAAATTTTTTAATTTGATCTAGTCAAGACTCATTTAAGCTAATGTGATTAAATGTCCTGAGTTGGGTAACTCTGTCGTATAAATATAATATAATCTGATGTCTAGACTCTTAAAATTGCATCATCTTCTTAGCTTCTTGGTTGAGCTAGATTCTAAAAGTCTACAACTCTATAAACCTTGTACATTGTACCTTCAGCAAAAAATAGTTCATTGCAATACATGTCTGCGGTGAAGTGTAAATATCATAAGCCTCTCGTACAATTAGTTAAAGTCACACTACAAGCGTTCTCTCTGCACAGGAAGGAATAAGTCGCGCAAGGGCCAATAACACAAACTAAAAGTTCATTTAATTTGGAGTAGTTCCTCCATCTATCACAAATCTCATGCATGCATGACCTTACATGCCCCTTTTTCAATTTCCAGTCAGCTCACCCCACTGTGGAAAATATTTTCATCACATTTTTGAACAACTATGAAAGCACACATAAATAAAAGGTGGGCATGGGAAATGACACTTTAATAACGTCTTGCACGGCATAATGTCATTTTCATAGAGGACCAAATTTGTCAAACTTTTCTCGTTAATATCGACCACCTCAGGGATTGTTGTTGATTTGACTTGTGCAAGATTGCTGCATAATGTTGGCTAACCTTTCATTACCTTGACATGTGATGCATGATTGATTGAAAAAAATTGAATTATAATGTCCTTCTTGGAGCCAAGCGACTCTCCCCACGAGAAATAATCAATCAAGGGTTTTGAGCAAATCAAAGTAGAATTGCAATTATTCCTCTTGTAATTTATTCACCACTGACCACTCTCCATTAACTTGGACGACATTACCTACACCAATTCATCAGAAAATCAGCATCCTTCAAGAAGCTAATATCTACATATGCAAACATAACATAACAAACAACACAATTTATCCTATCAGTCTCCTACTACCTACCGCACTTAAGATAATGTTTATAAAGAAACAAGCTTGTGTGTCTACTCACCACCGATAAAAATAGTGGTAGAGTTATCTTTTTTCTGTTAAAAACATTTACTCACACAGAGAAACACACAGCATCACATAACATCAGTGATGTGTACATTCCGTTAAGACATTTACATACTCTTGCACACATTATTATATCCAATCCAATGTATATAAACTATAAAGATATTGCATGCTTTGTGGTTTTTAATCTAGTGTCAATGTTCTCTATAACCGTGGAAGAATTGCCCTTTCTTTTCTTCATTATTTACACACGGCGTAATATATATAAACTCATATTTATATGGGGAATTGACTCCGCATAAAAATTATCTATGAATGAAATATCCCATTTGTGAATATATGTGTTTGTCAGGATAACAGAAAAGCCTTTAATTTTTTTTCTGAAAAAATGTTCAATACATATAGTTTTCTATCTTTGATTGTCATAGATTACAACTACAACCTTTATTACGCATCATGTCTGTTTGCTTAGTGCACTCGGTGCATGCAGCCCTAATAACACAGTGTGCACTCTGTAATTGTGTGGAAGGTGCAATTGCACCATTCCTCGGCTACCTACTCATGAAAAAGAAATATATTCGCAGAATTCGTTTATCCGCACTGCAACTGCCTATCCACCTGAAGAATATACTGCTTAATATGTATATATACTAAAGAATGAACCAATTGCTAGATATTATTATTTTGCATATTGTACTCTTTTTTTTCTTTTTAAATATTTGATGAGGGAATTGCATTTTCTGCTCAAGAGTGTTCGAGATACATATTTGTAAAGACTAGTGTAATAATGATGTATGGCGTGATTGTAACGTGTAATGGGGCTTCTTTATAAGGCAAGATTTTAAAACTCTTGTGTACTTCCCATCACTCGAGTATATACTCCTTAAAGTACATCAAGAGCCTTCTTCAACCGTCTCCTCCTACTCTTGCCTTGATATATTTTATAAACGTATGGAGTACATAAAGCTCGAATCTCTTTTCTTCATCTTCGTTTCAAAAGCACATTTCGCAGCTCTTACATTTTATACATATATGGTTTGCACGAAGTTGCACTATGCACAAATGAGATAATCACGAAAGAGGTAGTTTAGCAAATGGTATAGGTAAAAATCGAAATCAGAGAGAGGCTTCAGGAGAGAAGAAGGGAGTAAAATGAATGACGGCTTTGATTAAAGTGAGGTCAATATTCGCAAGAGGCAAATGCCATATGTATGTAGATGGATACTAGATTTGTTTTTTATATGATCATGTATGTATATATATAACCACCTTGTTTTGTCGTCACTCCGTCTGTAATTATTATAAAATGCAAAAAAAGAAGAAATAAAGCATTACATTTTGTACTTTTTTTTATCCCTTAATGCATAATATGAAAATGGTAGCTAAATGAGTGGAGTGCAGAAGTCAGTCAGCCGGTTAGTAGTGGAGATTGAGAGAGAGAGAAAAAACAAGTATTGACCGCTGTAAAAGGGATGTAATGATGGATGATAACAATTTTATTTTGCGTCGAAGGCAATGAATCTTTTTCCCTATTTCACACGTCTTCTCTCTGACAAGTTCTCTTCACTGCCTACGCACACTATGCCCTTATACTTTTATCCTTTTATTTTATTTGAGATTATTATAAGGAAAAAATTGTCTCCAAGAAAGATTGCGAACAAAAAGTTGCGTCTTGCCTGCCGGACAAAAGTGTGACGTGCGACGTATATTTATATATTTGACATTTCCTCTCTGTGGGAAATGATCCACATTGCAAAACAGCCGTGCTCAGCAATACTACTTCAATATAATGTATTGTATGCTTGAGTAGTTTCTAGGAGCTGAAGGGGAAATAAAGGGAATTGTTCAGTTTTTGATGTCATGGAAAAAATGTTATATGAGTAGCAAAAAAATATAAAACCCTATTGTACAAAACAAAGTATAGACAGATTTTTGGAAGTTATAAAACCCCATTTGATTCCTTGTATAAGAAATCGTTAGTACTGCCCACATCCAGGCTTCCAGAGGATCAATTTGAATTTGTTTCTGTGATCTATGTGATATCATGAATTGTCGGACACATTCCCTCAATCTTCTGTGATAATGGTCACTAGCATTTCTTTCGTGAATAGATCACATCGTATTTCCTACGTAATATTGTATTGCTCACTACCAAATGATTTCCGCTAGACGAGAGAGAGAGAGAGACGAGAGAGGCGACACGAGTAGAAAATTTAAACAGTTTATAATATAATAAATAACAAAGGGGTATAAAGATTGATGAAACTGCAGATTTCATCATTCATTTATCATATGCTCACAAAATATGGACAATGTACAAGCTCATATGAAATATTTAATGTCCTATAAATATACACCAAATAGCTCCTAAATGTATTTCCTTTGAATTAAATGCTTAGCCTGTAGAGCTGAGCTGACACGCGAAATTTTTATTTCAATGCTATCCAAGGTCAAAGTGATTTTTTTCATAACCAATTCTTTCTAATGTACTGATATACACAATGAAGCCTGAGTTACATAAATTCCGATCGCTTGAGTTCCATAAAATCACGCGTCATTTTCTTCTATATACATACAAGCCCCTTTCATGTATAATTGGTGAAACGAATGGAAGAGCGACAATATTCATTTCAACTTTGTCAAGTCTACTTCAGACTCTGTTTCAATCCACTAATCAAAGAGGATGTCTACTTGTCCCTTTGAGGGTTATGTTTACTGAGAGAAAAAATTCCAAGAAAATGTAATACACTACATTTTCAGATAGAAAAGGATTTGTCCTCCCATCCGGAACATTCCACTCGGCCTTAACTTGAAAGAAGGAATATGGCTAAAACACACTTAACATATATAAAAAAGAAACAACCTAGATTTTTCACAGTTTATGAGCAAGTCTCCGGAGTTGTTTTTATTATCATGAAAAAATCATTACAGACAGTATGCGAACTCCTTCTCAAATTACAAGGATTAAAGGAAAGAAACAAAATACAGACAAGTACCACACAAGCACCTTTCACAAACATGAGGAGAAATTGAATTCTTAAATAAATTTCGAAAAATATAGAAAACTAAGGACGATATCGATCCTCTAATTTCCTGTTTGTTTGATATTGATATACTTTTATAAGGAAATAAATCACAAGTTGCTATTGTTCACGCTCCAGCTATTTTTTTATTGGATTTGATCATAATATTCAGAAAGATCCATCTTCACTCTCTTCACCTCATTGCATACCCAATAAGAGATAGTGTAAAACTTTTCTTTCCTTTTCCTCCCCTCTTCCAAGTTCCACCAGACACAAACGGGCTACCTGATACGATGGATTTTTCCGGAATCAAATTGCCTTTTTGATCCTTAAACCAATGACTCATACATGTATCTAAGAGATACTCACAGACAGCGAGAGGCTTCAAAGAGGACAAAATAAAATTCCAAAAGTAATTTTTAAGGCTCAGCTTTAAGTCCCTGATTCTCCGTATGAGTAGTAAAAACTCGTATTTTCTCTAAACAGAAAAAAATTACGTTTACATAGCAAACCACCAACCTGAGCGAGGAAGGGATGTAAAGAAAAGCAATATGTGAAACTGTGCAGCTCTCGCTCTCTCTCACACACACACATCTCTATCTTCTGTGGAATGAAAAGGGCAAATAAAAGTTGTGTGCCATAAAAACTAGGAAATAATGTCTTAGCTGATCGCTCCAACTCAGCTGATCCCTCCACTCGTTGTGAGAGAGACACAACACAAACACACATCCCTAATATTATTATTCTTTTCCCCCACGGAGAAAAGAACTAGAGATGATGGTGATGACTGGCTATGAGGGTTGCTTTTCTCTTGATGCGTCACCATTGTGTCTTTTTTGTCCAGCTATTGCTTGCTTGCTTGCTCTCTCCAAACAGCCCCCACTCACCAGCTAGCTGCAGCTCCATGTGCATAGCCAAAAAGTGATGATGCTCAATAGGAGCACAAAAGCTGCGTTGTTTAAGCAAAAAAAGCTATACAAAACAACAAGTCCATGTTACAGTATGAAAAAAATCTTTCCTCATCTGACTAACCAGCTCGGCAAAAAGAATATATCCCTTCTGTCTGAAAAACGCAAAGTCTTTTGACTCAAGACTTGCACCGAACGAATATCCATCCCGGTAGACATTGAGAGAGACGGAGGGTCGGTGAAGTAATAGTGGGTAGAAGTTTACCCAAAGTAAGATAACCCTTGTGTGCTTCTTTCTAGCGGAATCGCGTCCCCTCCATATGTCTTAGGCTTACTCACTCGCCCTCTTTGCTTTTGATCATCTTTACTCAAACTCCCTCCTCAGTTTTGGTCCCTCTGTTATGGTTTCCTCCTCTCTCTCTCTCTCTCTCTCTCTCTCTCTCTCTCTCTCTCTCT